>VALG01015346.1:0-10847 GCA_009835305.1 Ipomoea purpurea | reverse complement strand
AAATTAAACAATTTTCAGAATAACGAGAAAACTCAGAACTAATATTTAAGTGTGTGCATTGAATAATTCCCTGTCTTGTGACCCAACCAGCAAATTAATACAATGAAGTAAACTAGTATGAATGGCTCATAGTTGCTCACATCAAATCATGAAAGTTAATAGGTCACTATCGCTAGGAATTGAACTTATAACCTTGTGATTACCAAGTTTGACCAAAATATTTTTTTGTACATTTGATAAACTCCACTAGTATAATAATTTCCATTTAAAAAAAAAAAATCTTGTGCAATAGATTTGATGGAGAAATTGTTGAAAAAATTAAACACATGTCCTTATACGATAACCATCGACGCTCTAAGAGACAGGGCTTTTTGGTTATCAACGGTTAGCGGTCAGCGGTAGCGGGTTGTGTTAGCGGTTATCAGATAGCGGATTGTATTAGCAGGTTTGACCAGCAGATTGTATTAGCGTTTATAAAAAAAGTGTTTGGTAAAATTAACTGTTTAGATTAGCGATTAACATGTAAAATGACCGTAAGGATATACATTATAATTTATAATAATAATAATAATTATAAAAAAAAAAAAAAAAAAAAAAAAAACCGAAAGCAAGGGAGCAACACAAGCTGCTCCCCTCTTGTATTCCCACTTTTCCCACTGTCCCACATCGGTGGAAAAGTGGAAATGGAGCCTTGAGGCTCCTATTCAAGGCTCCACAAGTTTGTTGCCCATTCCAGATGGGCAACATTGAGGAGCCGTTTTGGCTCCTCAAATTAAGGAGCCATTTTGGCTCCTCTATAAGTTTTAAGCTTTTTTTTTTTTTTTTTTTTTAATATAAACAGGGCCGTTTTGGGAAAATTTTAATTTTCCCCAAAAAGCCAATCCCAAACGCTGCTCCTAGCAACGTTTGGGATTTCAGCGGTTTGGAGCAAATCGCTGCTTCAAAGCGCGATAACCAAACATGGTTTTTTTGGTTTTGACGGAAGTCAAAACGCCAAAATGGTGGATCCGCCAAATTTTTGGCGGATCCGTCATTAACCAAACAAGGCCACAGTCTTCATGAGAATGTTCATTGTAATAATATTATCTGTCGCTGCATGAGAGAAGCTCAGGGCCTAGATGAGGTGGTTTACATGCACACGTACAAGGGAACAAAATAAAAATTGACCGATTAATGAGGGCGACGGACGCGCTACAACACCCCCCAAAGGATCGGGCACATCTTATGGAGCCTCCTTTCCTTATGGGACTACATTGATCCAAGATCAAATCGGTGCTAGGTCATTGCGCCGAAACCTAATTGCGCAAGGATCGAGATAGTAACCTTTATTTTTTGTGGTGATCCCCTCCTTTGATAAAATAAAAAAACATATATATGCCTATACGATTAATTGTTTTCACCACTCTACAATTCCTTTTGAGACATAATAAACAAATTTGAGTTTGGGTACAAGCGAAAGGGACAAAATAGAGTGTGTTTTGCTTTTCCTTTTGGTTATTTCATTTCAAATGTTATCTCAAAATAATTATTTGTTAATATCATACATTACCTCCTTGAAATACATTTTGTTACGTTTACAAGTTAAATGTTCATAACAAATTAAGCATCATATAGTTTCTTGTAATTGCTCTACCCATGGACAAATTAACCAATTTTTAGTTTGGGTATTAGCAAGACGTCACTCAAGTGTCGTTTGCTGTTTTCTTTGGATCTATTTCATTTCAAATGATTATCTCAACACTAAATTATTTCGTAATCATATATTAACTCCTTAAAACCACAATTTTGTTACCGGGACGGCACAAATATTGGTAGTGTTCGTTTTTTTTCATTTCCTTTTCAGTTGTACTTCATTCAAATATTCTGAATCTTGTTTTTACGTTATTTTTTATCTATAATATATGGGTTTAGATTATATTTTCTTTATACGGTCTAAGAAGAATAATTTCTCGCGTTTATTGTATATGTATATGTATATATATCTTATTTCGCATGTTATATTTTTATCATATATTGAATACTTTGTTATCTTTGTGATGGTATATCGTATAAATGTTTCTTAATGTATATCTACCTAAGAGGTCTGACAAGTGTTTGAATATTATGTTCTTGCTATCACATCATCTCTGTTTATGATTTCTTATCTATTTCTACTATTGATATATTATTCCATCGGGTATAATATGCTATTATATATCATAATGTATTCCTTTTCTTTTATGATTTATTCTTATGTTGTCATCTTCAGATGAAGATCATATTACGCTGCTTTATCCATTGGTTGTGAGTGCGGGTTCTGACTTATGAAAGAAAGGAATCTTGCCAAGTAAACGAAGGAGGATAGTAACTCGTCAAAAACAACGAGAGGAAAAACACAAAATGACAAACAAAATTAAACTAGTAACACAAAGTAAAGAGAAAAAACCGCTTTATTAGCGAAGTTGGAGAATGAAAAACAGGTTGAACGACAGGAGAAGACACCTTTAACAATGAAAGCTGCTCATCTGTTAACAACATTGCCTCCACGTTATGTCGGCTCACCGTATGGAAAGAATGATGAGGGGAGTATTACCGCAAATGCCTGTAATATTTTAGATTATGCTCAGTGGTTTCAGTAATGAGATTGGTAGATCTATGGGGAGAAAACGCCCTTGGACCGCCGCCTCCGTGCGAGGCCGCCGCCACTAGTAATCAAAATTGGTTGAAAAGTCAAAAAGTAGAGATGATGAGTGAAATTGGGTGATTTGAATCCCCCTTTTAATTTTGTGCCGTTAAGGTCTATATATACAAATTACAAAAATTACCTCCCTCCAAAACTGTTCTGTTCGCCTATAATCGGACATAAATACATAGGGTGTCGCCCGTTGCATCGTCTCCATGCATGACGGGAATATGACAACTTGTCATAATTTCTACAAACCAAAAAATATTCATCAAAGTTGAAAAAAAAAAAAAAAAAAAAAGGATTTACAGTAAGATGTTATTTAAGGTAAACTAGAAGAAGGAAAAAAAAATTATAAAAAATGATTGCACAAATCTTCGAGAGTCCCATACCTTTCTTGTTTTGTTTTTTTTGGAATAAGGTTCAAATTGACCACCTGAATACTGAACGAAACATGTAAAATGCAATTAGGTCATTGAACGAAAAAAAGATGCAATTTGACCACTGAACACACAAAAACGTGCAATTAGGCCACTGAACACCCTAAATGTATGCAATTTCACCGGATAGCAGGTTACCATCAATTTTAGCAGTTTACTTTTTTTTACGTGGCGCTAAGGTTGGCCATTTTTAATAATTTTTAAATCAATTATAATAATCTTTAATAATAAATTTTTTAAAAAAAATTAAATTAAAAAAAATAAAAATAAATAAATTTAAAAAAATTAAATTTGTTTTAAATAATTTTTTAAAAATATATAAGTATTTATTAAATTATTTAAAAATTATTAAAAATGCCAACTCAGCTGCCACCGTAAGCAGTAACTGCTAAAATTGATGATAACCTGCCTATCAGGTGAATATTGCACACATTTAGAGTGTTCAGTGGCCTAATTGCACTTCCTTTTCGTTCAGTGGCCTAATTGCATTTTCAGGTTACGTTCAGTGACCAATTTGAACCTTATTCCTTTTTTTTTTTTGACCAAAACAAGGACTCTTACTAAGTTAGGTAGGTAAATAATGAATGAATACAATCTTTTGGGATGAAATCCCAGTTTTGAGAACTAGTCTGAAAGCCAGTTGCTCTAGCTAAAGTGTGGCCGGTTTGGCTCTCTGCCTTCGTACATAAACACACTACTGAATCAAATGTGGCTATAAGACTAGTGCATGAGTGTATAATAGTACCCAGGGAAGACTTGACAGTGGAGTCTTTTAACTCATTTACCAAAATTTGACAATCAGTTTCTAGCTCTTATTTTAATTCCACAATCTTTTAACGGATTCTAATTCCGTGATCTTTTAACCACGTAAGAGCTTCCTTGCATCCCATAACTTCTGCCATCCAGAGACAACAAACAGTCCATGAAACCATTTGTCGCGGCAACAACAAAAGACCCATTATTCAAAAGGAGTACAACTCCGAATGGAGTCTCACACCCCACACCTCTTGATTACACTCCAATCTCGAGAGTCTCACACCCCACACCTCTTGATTACACTCTAATCTCGAGAACTTCCACCCCTCTGGTCCTGGAAACTCAAGCCTCTTGCTCTGAGGTCGGTGAAAGAGGTTTCTGCCGTAACTATAAAGCTAAGTATCAAGTTGGGCAAGTTGGGCAAAAAACAAAAGCACTTATCTTTAGTGTCTAAAGTTAAAACCTTTTTAACATAGAATTAAACCTATTGAAAATCCCCAAAAGAAATGAACCAAGTCTTTAGCAGACCATGGGACAAGTCTACCATGTTTGGTGCCATGCTCTTCATCCATCACAATCCATGAAAAAGACAGCTTCTTGGACCAATAACCAATTATTCAAATACGATGAACACAAAAACTGTCAAGATTTAGAGTATCTGCTACCACTGTTCTGCACCACAAAACAAACACTTTTTTTTTTGAAGACTCATAATTATCAATCATTTTTATTCCATTAGCAAAATTTCAATGCAATGGATGAGGCCTGGAATGGGCAAAACCACCCATTCTTTCGCCCCAAAAGTACACTGTATAAGCTTCTTCTTCATTTCTCTTCTACTGTAATAACTAGTTGGATAAATTTATCACCAAATATGGCAATATGCCAGAAATTCTAGTCTTTGACAGATACACTCTACTTAAAAACCAGAAGAAGAGAGAGCCTCCCCCATCTCTCAAGCGTCCTTCTTAGAACTTAGATCTATATCGGACTGGTAGAAAACGACTTCCCCCTCGTCGCTCACATAGTGATCCTCGCTCATGCTCTTCGTCAGAACGGGAATGAGATGGAACGGAATCAGCCCCGACTTCTTCGGCTCCCTGTAGTACTTCCCCAGCACCGGCTTCGCAGCTTTCGTCTGCATTTCAAGAACCCGAGTTTGAGCAAAGAATACTATAAAACTATAACAGATAAAACCAATGTTGAAAAAATCGCTAGGCGCCCCTAGGCACCTGGGACCGCCTAGGCGCGATTTTTGCAACACGGGATAAAACACACACAAAAAAAAGGGCATTACGGCTTCAATTAAATGATAGTGGGGAATCTGGGGAAACAAATGGTGGATAACATGGGTGCCGATATCATGATGGATGTTGTTAATGATTCCATAATCACGGTCAATTGTCGTTAATCCTCCCCTCAAATAATTCCATTCCTGCAAAACCATCGAGCAGAGTGACAAAAGTATCCACCAAATTCACCGAAACGTAGTTTTAAAAACGGCGAGAATATATCAAACCTTGCCACGGTACCACGGGACCTTCTTATCGTAACCGTGGTGATGCAAGTAGGTGACAAGATCCAACCACATGACAAAAATCTGTGTACACACACAATTAGTTTAATACCAATTGCAGACTACGCTATACAGAGTAATAATATAATAAAGGATACTAACCAAGAGGGGAACACCGTAAAGCTTGAAAACGAGGAGTGATAAACACGGTGCAAAGATAAACGAGAAGAGAACATTGTCGACCAGCAGAGAGTTGGAAATAACAATGCACATTCTTTCCTCGGGTTGAAACAAGTCACTAAAAGGGCTGAAATGAGAGCCGTTTTTCCCCGGAGATCTCCATATCTGGGAAGCAATAGAGAAGTGACCGGTAATTTTTTAATAAGTAAAAGAAGAAAACAATTGTATTGCACTAAGGTATGGTGTCTCACCAAGTAGACAGGGTAGGCGAGTAGAGGGAAAGGAATCTTGAATCTTAAAAATTTAGTCGAATAATCCAGCTTCTTGTATAAACTCTCATTCAATAGAACAATTAAAAGAAAAAACATCATAAGCATTAAAAAAACTACCAAAAAAAACAACAAAAGTAAAACACAATCTAGCAAATATACCGGACCCAGGACTCATCACGTTCAACATTTCCATGATTCTGGTGGTGGGTTCTGTGGCTAATCCTCCTACAACATTAACAACACGAGAAACTGTTCAAAACACAAGGCGAGATTCGAATCACACCGTAAAGATTCACAGACAAGAATCAAGAAACGAACCATCCATGGTAAGGTACGAGACATGAACGAATGGAGAATGTGTCCAGCCACGCTATTGAGCAAGGGACTGTCAGAGAAACTGCCATGGCCACTGCAACCAAGAAAACCGAAAACAGATTCAAAAACCATGAACAGCTTACTACAGACTGTAATACAAATCCCGACAAAAAGTACAGTTGCCACCTACCAGTCATGGCCAAGAACAAAAATGCCCAAAACATAGTGCCCTGTGCAGCCCAATAGACAGACCAAAACACCCAATTATCCAAGTAAACCGCCATAGCCATTAAAGAAGCCACAACAATGAAGTCCCCTCAACACATAGCTAAGTGACCTCCATGGATTCTTCACCCAACAATGCTTGGGAATGGCAGCCCTAATCTCCGCAATCCTAAAAGGCGGCGGCGCACTGGGTCGAACTCCACCTCAACACTACCATCCGCACCGCCACACCGCCGTCATTCACCGGCAGCGCATCCTTAAGATCCTCACTCACTCCCAGCGAACCCATCTTCCACAACCCAGATTGGATCCTTAAACATATAAAGGGGAGGTTTTAGGTCAAATCTAGGATTAAACAATTGCCTATTTCTCAAAAGGCGAAATCAAAATGCGAATCTAAAACAATTAAACAAACCACCACTGGAACACAGAATCGTATACGTAAGAAGAATCTAAACAAGAACAGAACAAAAGAACAACATTAAATACAGAGAATGCATAAAAAAACGCTACAAAAAACACAGATTTTTTTAGCATCTATCAGACAACAGGCCATGGTGCGCTCCCGAGTGGTTAACACATTGCAAAGCATGAATCAAAAGAAGAAACCTCAACGGCTAATGCACCTCCAGATTTCCTACATTAAAAAAAGGAAAAAAAAACACAGAAAAAGACAGCAACTTTGAAGAACTTACAACCAAAAGAGCGATACCCTTCTTCTCCACCAACTCGAATTATATAGGGAAGGGGTTTTGGCGTCACCGCGCAGGTGAAAAGAAGCTAGACTCAAACTCGCTAATACACAAAAACGCTTGTCCCTCGCACATTAGTACTGGATTCACTGTCGAATCACTGAAACCAAAACTATAATCGACAGCCCACACCAAACAACCCGACTTTTGAGATCCAAAACTTTAAATGCCGTGAGGCTTTGCACTAAAATAGCCCAACCCCATCACCCATAAGCCCCCTAATAACTCTCCCTCTTCCTATTATTACTTTTCAAATCTAAATAACATGCCACTCAATTCATTTCAAATTAATCAACAAAACCAAACACAAAAAAATGTTCTTTCTTTGGCACAACAGAGTCGAGACTCAAATAATTCGGACCAAAAGCAAAAAAAAAAAAAAAAAAAAAAAATTTGCTTATGAATGCATACATTTGTTCCAAGATGCATATTCTGAGGTTTCTTGCGACAAGGAGGAAGATAAGAAGAGGAAGAGAATTGAAGATAAGAATTTTACCTCAGGAGTCGCTAGAAAGGAGTAAGAGATGTGGAGGATGCATGTCGTATGGTTCCTTATATACAACCACATATATAGAACTTTGCTGATGGACAACCATAATAAACAATTAAAAAAAAAAAAAAATCTTATAAAGCTCATTTTT
Source organism: Ipomoea purpurea (assembly GCA_009835305.1). Classification (NCBI taxonomy): domain Eukaryota; kingdom Viridiplantae; phylum Streptophyta; class Magnoliopsida; order Solanales; family Convolvulaceae; genus Ipomoea; species Ipomoea purpurea. The sequence goes on along the minus strand of VALG01015346.1, from coordinate 3,088 downwards.
GACGTATATTTAATTTCCGTCCAAAATAGAAGAATTAGTTGTATAATTATATCTACGCTACAGTTTCTACTTTCATGTGTTTCTTCTGCCTTTAGAACTTCTCTGTTTTTACCCGTTTTCATCAATTTCTTAATTATTACTTTGTTTTTAGTTTTATTTACTCGTCCAGAAAAAAAAGCTGCCCTAAGCTAACCCCATCTTACAAAATTTACCCCCTTTTCTAAATGACATGGAAGAGAGAGAATTAGCATTTTTAATTTTTGTTTATGCTTTGATGTGTATTAAAATGGGAAGAGAATTGCTAAATAGAAATAGGAGAGAGAATTGCTAATGAGAGAAAAAGTTGCAAAAAGTTGCTGAAAAGGACAAATTGCAAACTTTTGATGTCTTTTTTATTTTTATTCATGCTTTTAATATTATTTTATTATATTTACAAAATTGATGGATGTGGAAAGTGGATCCATTTTAGGAAAAGTGAGAGAAATTATCTTTGGGATAAGGATACCTAAGGCTACATCCACAGCGATGTACACAACTTCAATCTGATAGAATAGTAGATGGATAAATCTAATTATTAATTCACACTGTAATTGTGTATAGGGTTTGCTGGGAAGAAATGAAATAAGAAAAGAAAAGAATTGCAATTCAGTAGGAACAAATAAAGTATGAATTCACAATTACATTAAAAAATTTTTTTTTGTAGGAAGAAAAAAATTTGTTGAAAAAGAGGATGAAATATTAAAAAAAAAATGGTATAAAAACTAAAATGTCATTGTAATAATAATAATTAAAATAATAATAATATAATAATAATAATAATATAATAATAATCAGATAATTAAAGGATACCCGTGTCATTTTCTCCTATTTTCCTTTATTCCCACACCACTAAATTGCAATTCGAAGGGAAAAGGGATATTTCATAACATTGCAATTTAACAAAAGAGTGAATTTGCAATTTCACTATTCCATGAATTTGCCAAATCCCCTCACCCAAACATATAATGGCCCGTTTGGTTCACGGAAATTAGGTCGAGAATGATATAAAATTCCCAGCAATAGCCTAATTTTGGTAACCATTTCTATTACCAGGAATAATATTTTCGGTAATAGCCATATTACTTCAAATAAGGTAATAGCTATCACTAGTACCCCCATGGTATTAGCGAGTTACTGAACGCCCAGGAATGATTTAGAATCTTATTTTATTTTTTACCCTTTTCTTAATCTAATTTGGTAGGAATGAAAAAAGTTATTAAAAAATGGGAATGAAAATAAAAAAGTGGTATAAAAACTAAAATGTATTGTACTAATAATAATAATAATAATAATAATAATTAATAATTAATAATACATAATATTAATAATATAATTTTAATAAATAATAATAATAATAATCAAGGATACCCATGTTATTTTTTCCTCTTTTTCCTTCCTCACACCTACCGGAATATGCAATTCGGAGGGGGAAGGGTATTCATGAATTGCAATTTAACAAAAGTAGTGAATTGCAATTCCCTTCAACCAAACACTATAATTTATTTATGGTGGCTAATGAATTATGGATGTCAACCAAATAACTTTTCAAGGATTGATTATATTACCCTATACCCTTGCACACAATTTACCATCTGTGAAGCAACTAGGTTGCTGGTGCGGGCAATTTTGATTTACTTTGACAAATAACAAAAACATTAAAAGCAAACTTTGTAAATGGTGTTTTAGGTTAATGAAATTTGTGACAATATTTACTATGACTTGAGTTAAATTTTGAAACGGGATCCTAATTGAATAAATTATTGATTACAATAAATTGTTTATGATACTATAACTTTTGAGATCATTGTTTATTTGTAATTAAAGGTAATATCAATATTTATTAAAAAAAAAAAGGTAATATCAATGGTTTGTTACTCGAATGAGAAAGTAACTAAAAGTGGTTAAGATTACTGATTAGGATTAAAAGTGTATGTTGGGTAAAAAGTAAAAAACAACAAAAGAAAAAGACATTCATTTTATCCCACAAATGTTCACATTTTATCACAGAAAATAGGGTGCGAATAGGAAAATTTATGTTATATATATATATATATACGCGCACACACATTATGGATTTTTCTATTTAGATAATAGTTACGGATAGTACTCAACATTTTGATACCTTGTGATGTTATTGACATGAATTTTGGCTTGATTTTTAGGCAACAAGAATTACACTAGCCAACTTTACAAACTTATATACAAAGTGCAGGAGAATCTTTAAATTGTTTCCGGAACCTATCGCAGATGATTCATCGCATGACTTAAAAGTCATGAGTGGATGCGTAGTGTCGAAGTTCGAATTCTATTGAAAATATGCATTGAAAAAAAGTTCATAGTGGATCTAAGAACGGGGTCCGATCTTGTGGGCTTAGAATTAGTCCTGCAAAACTGAAATTACGTAAGAAAGAAAAAATCAGAATCACCTAAGTAAAAAAAAAATTATAATTTGCCCTCTCGAGATGGTCAAATGGTTAGAGTAGAACTCTCGTATTTGAAAGTTTTCATGTAGGTTGAATGACATAATATCCATTTTTTGTAACTAGTAGTGAAATCATAAGTTCAATTGTTATTAGAATTGAAACATGTGCTCCATCTCAACTAAAAGCCTAAGCTGATAGTTGGATTGCACATTGATGGGCTCACATGCCCCTCACGTGTGCGGTGGGTTCCAAGCAACACGTTGATCGGTAAACCGTAGTCGCTTATGAGTGATGCTGAGATTCGAACCCATGACCTTTGGCCTAGCTCTGATACCAAATTGAAGCATGTGCTCCATCTCAACTAAAAGCCTAAGCCGCTTATGAGTGGCGCTGAGATTCGAACCCATGACCTTTGGCCTGACTCTGATACCAAATTGAAGCATGTGCTCCAACAAGCCTAAGCCGCTTATGAGTGGCGTTGAGATTTGAACCCATGACCTTTGGCCTGGCTCTAATACCAAATTGAAGCATGTGCTCCAACCCATGACCTTTGGGCTGGCTCTGATACCAAATTGAAGCATGTGCTTATGAGTGGCGTTGAGATTCGAACCCATGACCTTTGGCCT
>VALG01015345.1:10000-11941 GCA_009835305.1 Ipomoea purpurea | reverse complement strand
CAACCTGGGTGCCCTCGTTCCGCAACTTTCCGCAACCTGGGCGCCCTCGTTCCGCATAAGTCCGCAACTTTCCGCAACCTCGCCACACTCGTTCCGCAACTGTGCGCTACTTGGCTGCCCTCGTTCCGCATAAGTCCGCAACTTGGGCACCCACGTACCCCAACTTTCCGCAACTTGGCGTTAACTTTCCGCAACTTTGGCACCCACGTACCCCAACTTTCGCAACGCACCCACCCGCAACTTTCCGCAACTTGGGCACCCTCGTTCCGCAAGTCCGCAACCTGGGCGCCCTCGGTCCGCAAATTCCGCATAAGTCCGCAACCCCTCGTTCCGCATAACAACTTGGGCGCAACTTTCCGCAACAAGTCCGCAACCTGGGTGCCCTCGTTCCGCAACTTTCCGCAACCTGGGCGCCCTCGTTCCGCCCGCAACTTTCCGCAACCTGGGCGCCCTCGTTCCGCATAAGTCCGCAACTTTCCGCAACCTCGCCACACTCGTTCCGCAACTGTGCTACTTGGCTGCCCTCGTTCCGCATAAGTCCGCAACTTGGGCACCCACGTACCCCAACTTTCCGCAACTTGGGACGTACCCAACTTTCCGCAACTTTTACCCCAACTTTCGCAACTTGGCACCCACGTACCCCAACTTTCCGTACCCCAACTTTCCGCAACTTGGGCACCCACGTACCCCAACTTTCCGCAACTTGGGCACCCTCGTACCCCAACTTTCCGCAACTTTCCGCAACCTGGGCGCCCTCGTACCCCAACTTTCCGCAACTTTCCGCAACCTGGGCCCTCGTTCCGCATGAGTCCGCAACCTGGGCCCTCGTTCCGCACTTTCCGCAACCTCTCGTCCGCGCAACCTGGCGCCCTCGTTCCGCATAAGTCCGCAACTTTCCGCAACCTCGCCACACTCGTTCCGCAACTGTGCGCTACTTGGCTGCCCTCCGTTCCGCAACTTACCCACGTCCGCAACTTTCCGCAACTTGGGCCCCACGTACCCCAACTTTCCGCAACTTGGGCACCCACGTACCCCAACTTTCCGCAACTTGGGCACCCTCGCGCAACTTTCCGCAATCCGCAACTTTCCGCAACCTGGCCCCTCGTTCCGCTCCGCAACCTGGGTGCCCTCGTTCCGCAACTTTCCGCAACCTGGGCGCCCTCGTTCCGCATAAGTCCGCAACTTTCCGCAACCTCGCCACACTCGTTCCGCAACTGTGCGCTACTTGGCTGCCCTCGTTCCGCATAAGTCCGCAACTTGGGCACCCACGTACCCAACTTTCCGCAACTTGGGCACCCACGTACCCCAACTTTCCGCAACTTGGGCACCCACGTACCCCAACTTTCCAACTTTCGCAACCTGGGCACCCCTACCGTTCCGCAACTTTCCGCAACCTGGCGCCCTCGTTCCGCAAACTTTCCGCAACCTCGTTCCGCAACTTTCCGCAACCTGCCCTCGTTCGCAACTTTCCGCAACCTGGGCGCCCTCGTCCGCATGAGTCCGCAACTTTCCGCAACCTCCCAACACTCGTTCGCAACTGTGCGCTACTTGGCTGCACTCGTTCCGCATAAGTCGCAACTTGGCACCCACGTACCGCAACTTTCCGCAACTTGGTACCCACGTACCCCAACTTTCCGCAACCTCGCCACACTCGTTCCGCAACTGTGCGCAACTTGGGCACCCACGTTACCCCACTTTCCGCATGAGTCCCGCAACTTGGGCGCCCTCGTTCCGCAACTTTCCGCAAACCTGGCCCCTCGTTCCGCAACTTTCCCAACCTGGGCGGCACCTCTTCCGCAACCTTTCCGCAACCTGGGGCGCCCTCGTTTCCGCATCTTCCGCAACCGGTGCCCCTTTCCGCAAGTCCGCAAACCTGGGCGGCCTCGTTCCGCATAAGTCCGCAACTTTCCGCAACCTCGCCACACTCGTTCCGCAACTGTG
>VALG01015344.1:0-23481 GCA_009835305.1 Ipomoea purpurea | reverse complement strand
TCGACAGCACGCCACAAGGTTAGGCAACATAACTACTGATGTCCCGTCAGGGAGGCGCCGACGGCCGCATTTCAAACAAGGACGACGCGTCTCGCAAATCTCCCTTCTCCATTTGGTCGGGGCAGCCATGGAGATCTTCAAGAGTTTTTCCAAAGAAAGATGTCCCTTGACGAAAATGGGACTCTTTCCGGCGCCACACTCCATCGGAATCGCCCAGCTGCGCCACCTTTGCCAACCGCCTTTTCCTCAGAACAAAGGCGGAGAAGCTCCCCAATCGACCCCTGAATTTCAAGGAGTTCTTGACGCAATCTGCCGCCGGCGGCTCTCACCAACGGGACCGGAATCGCTAACCAAGTTAAACCGGGACATAGCCAAGAATGTGTACTTTTGACATGACTTGGACAAAAATGTGTTGATTAAAACCCTAGACTAAAATATGTAAAGTATCAATGGACATTACCTTCTTTTCAAAACCCTATTTGAAAGAAGGTATTGGCAATAGCTTCTTTTATTCTTCTTGCATTTGACCAAAAAGTGTCACAAAAGAAGGGAATTACTTTGCCTTCTTTTCACTTTGTTTATTTAAAAAAATTAACTATTGACTTCTTTAATAATATATTAATTATTTAGAATTGCAAACACCATTAATTTGTTTAATATATGTAAATTATATGATTTTCAAAGCAATTAAAGAATTTGATAATGTTCTTCTAATTCTATATTTTATCTAGAACACAAACCCTTGCAATTTTGATTCTTCGAATTTATTTTTTAAAATTTTATTTATCAAATATTAATTAATAACATAAAGTTTTTCAAAAAAAAAAAATCACATAATACAAGATTTTAAAATGGTAAATAGTCCTTGGGGAGCTTCTTCCTGCTCGCTTTCTGAATCGGTAATGCGACTCGAGCGTTCAGGTCTTTGTATATCTGTCTATAATAATAAAAATAATAATAATAATAATAATAATAATAATAATAATAATAACTACACTACACTACGGTAGCTTTATCTTTATTATTATTATTATTATTATATTATTATTTATTAATTATAGAACTAATACGCTAGTGTCCATTATTATTCAATAATAATAAATAATAATAATTACATACATAATAATAATACACTACAGTACATACCATACACGTTAATAATAAAAATAAAAAAAATATAATAAATCATTAATAATAATAATACACTACAGGGTACACTACACTACCGTACACTACATGCCATGCAAACAATTAATTAATAATAATACATAATTAATTCAATTATCTAGTCTTGTTTTAGATCGTCCAATGAGATATTTAAAATGGTATAATTTATATCTTAATAATATATTTTAAATCTTAATTATTTACAAAATAAAAATGAATTACATAATAATTGAGGAGAGAGAAGAAGGTACATTCTTAACTACCTTCTTCTCTCTCTTTTATGTCAGCTTTTCTACTTTTTTTTTTTTTTGTTAAAGAAGTAAAAGTTGATACCTTCTTCTTGGAAAACCTAATGAGAAGAAAGGTAATCAGCTTAGTACTTCTACACATTTTTATCCACCTTTTTTGTTTCTACCCATTTGTCTCTTGCTTTTTCAGATTTGCACAAAAAATTCAACCCACCAAGTAACCTTGATTGTTCTGACGCCGAACCGACCTGGACAACAAATTTTACGTGACCTGAAAACAAGAAAGGGGTGTTGATATCCGATCAGACATTGATGAGCCACCCAAAAACTGCAAAAATGGTGGACTTCAATGCTAGGTATGGATCGGTGTGGGCTAAGAAGTTTGCGGCGGCTATGGTGCATATGGTTACCTGGATGTGATGACGGGAAGGAAGGGTGAAGATCAGGAGGAACTGCCATGTTGTCAACTTGAATACATCTCCGGCGTTGATTTTTTGACCTCCTAGTTTGATGATGATCTGATGAGATCGATCGAGTTTGGCTATGTGCTTTTGCTTGATTTGATTTGATTTGTTGAATTGGTTTTCTTGATTCAATCCTTGTTTCTCGGGTGGCTGACTATTTTCTGAAGAGATGTAGTCAGCAATCTAATTGCTCGTGTAATAATCTTTGTATTTTTTCATGATTAATTTAATGAATGTATTCCTTACCAATGCTTAAACTTTTTTTTTAAAGCCATCAAACTTAAATTGCATTAGTCATTCCAGACTCAAGAAAAATAGGAGGAATATCCTTCCAAAGAGAACTAGCCAAAGAGGCTTAGCCATAACATGGCAGCCTATATAGCATCCCTACGAACATAAATTACTGTTGATATAGTCATAGAAGCTAACAAACGATTACAAGCTAGCAAAACATATCTAAAATAAGTACGAACGAACTTACATGTTTAAGACTAGAAACCAAGACGAGACTGTTAGTGCACACTGAAACATGCATTGAGAAGCCATTATTACTCAGTCATGATAAAGCCTCACACAAAGCCATCGCTCCGGCCAGAGGGGGTCAATGCTTGAAAACTTGATTATATTATTCCCTATTTGGTTTTTGGATTTTATTAAGAATGGAATCATTTTAAGGCAATTTCTCCTGATTTTTGAACTCATGAATGGGAATAATTGAACCAGGTATTTTTAAATGTATAATCATAATTAAAAAATGTTACTAAATTTTTTACTTAATTTTCGATCATTGATATCCTAAACAGATGAAATTTTAGACTATGTGCATTCATGTATAAGTTCGCACGGTCTCATGACCGAAAGAGGTGGTATCATTGATCACTAAATGATATATTTATTTATTTTTAAATCTAATTTAGGTAGAGAACTTGCACATAAAAATTTCGCAATCTTTCCAAGCTAATGCACAAGTTGAAATCCTCTAACCCTAACCTACCTCATATAGAGGATCGTTATACCGTAAACTCTGGTCCTATACGACGCTGTTTTTTATTATGAATATCTTTTACCACATTTGTTATTAATTATAATTGGTTTATTTATGAAGGAACTGATGCGGTTATTAATTATTTTTTATTTAGAAAGCATCTAGAATTGTTTTCATGTGTATATAAATTGTTAAAAAAATTTAATCTTATTTCCAAGTTATTTTTGACATTAGTATTTTTTATTTAATTTAAATTTTAGTTATAAAAATGTACTCCCTCTTTCCCATTTTGTCTGTTCTACTTACTATTCATTGGTCAAACCAATTCTTTATCTTTGTTTTATTTCTTTAATATTTTTACTTATTTTAAATTTAGTTTTTTTTTTTTTTAATAGTACTTTTAGTGTAGCTTCTAAATACATAATTTTGTATACTAATACAAAACTTAATATTATGAAAAATTGAATTAAAAATAATTTCAATCAAGTCTGGTTAATCAAACCAGACACATCAAATGAAACGGAAGGAATATATAATTTCATCTAAGGCCCATTTTGTTGCTACGCCCCGAGCCTATAAAATGATTGGACCGGGCATGTTCACTGCCTAGCAACAATCTCATGCTCCCAGCTTCACAAACCTGCCAACTTCATTTCCAAGGCAGATTTTTCCTTTTTGAGGTTGTCCACGTTAGCCTACACCTGATAGAATGAAGAGGGAATACAAGAAACAATAACATAATTAAACATTCACAAATGAGAAAGATATACTAGTTTTGCGTGTGTGTATATATAATTTTAAGGTAGAAAAGCTTTCTAATACACATATCACTATATTTGTTGACATGGCTCAATCATGTGGATGGAACAGATTTCAGCGGCAAGCCCAATGTGTATATTACCATTAAAGCACATATAGAATTAATTAACTTTACAAATTAAAAGAGATTGGATTATATATATATTATTGTTGTATAGGCAATAATATTATTAATGGGAAATGGTTGTTGTGCTTTTCACTTACGCAATGATGACCTCCCTTCAACTGATGGGAAAGCTCATGCAGTTTGTCATAGTCAATGATAGGATAACTCCCTAAAAACATGCAATTACTCAAAATGTAGTATATATATAGCACGGAACTTGCTTTCTATTGAAATTATTATTAATTATTACTCCAATTTAAATTCTACATTTTAGGGCACAAATTAAACTGGGTTCCATAGCAGAAGATCGAGCTTACGAGTATCAGTCATATCATCTAAAGATTGGCCCGCAGTCTCCATCAGAAACGTAGAATCAAATCGATGAAGAATGTTTTGTCAGGTGACTATCTTTCCAGCCGTAGCTCATCCTGAAAATACTCATCACATAGCCCTGCAACACACCAAAAGATCAATGAGAATTCGCACTCGATTTCGATACAGAATCAAAATTGAAGGAGCAAAAAACAAAAAAAAAACTGACTTATCTGATAATACTAAATAACATCGACCTCGATCGTCATACTTCTCGCCTCCACGCTGTCTCAACATCGTGGCACATCATCGTTGCTTTGAGAAGATCCACTACGTTTCTTCGGACTAGACGACGAATTGCAAGAACAGCAACTTGAACATTCTTTTTTTTTTAACAAAAAGAAGTTGAACAGACGAATGGAGAGAGTTTGAGCGATGAGAATGACAGAACAGTGTAACTAGGACAAACCGCGAAGGCAGGATTGGGCGAAGGAGGAATGGTTGAGCCGTGAAGCGCTCCTAGCGTCGAGCTGGAGAGGAGAGAGCGAGACAGAGAGAGAGGGACGAGAGAGACGACGAGAGCGACAATGAGAGGAGCGAGAGATGAGACCGGACGAGAGGGCTCTCACGAGTAGATTTCACGTTTACCCTCGTAATGCACACTCACCTTCTATTTTAAACGTGGTTAGGACTGCGGTTGGGGAAGAGAAGACCATATTATCCACTTACCGATGGGTCTTTTTTTTTTTTTTTTTTCTTTTGTTTTTATTCTTAATTATAAGTATTATATGCTTTAAATAATAAATTTTTGTAATTTGTAATAACTATATCTATAATCTAATTACATTGTCCAAATATTTTTTTTTTAAAAAACATATTATAATATACTAAATCTTATTTTGTATGTGTAATCTTTTATTTGTGAGTTTAATTTGAATTTGAGCAAATAATTGTTTGAATTATTCGTGTGCGCGTGCAAATGCACGTGCGATGAACGGATAAAATTTTATTTACTAAAACAGAGTCACTGAAATCTAAAACCCGATCATATCCCAAAATAAGCTCCGTAATTTAAAATAAATAATGATTGCAGATAAAATATAAGGGAAGCCTTCAATGCATATCTATCAAAATTTCATTTCTCACCATCAAAGATCCAAAAAGTAACTACATAACAATAAAGCTTACATATAAGGCAAGAAATGGTGGACCTAATTCTCATATGATCTATCAGAAAATAAATATAAACTAACAAAGCTTCCCCGCACATTCATTCACTGCCTAGCAACAATCTCATGCTCCAGCTTCATAACACCCGCCAACTTCATTTCCAACGCAAATTTTTCCTTGTTGAGGTTCTCCACTGTTAGTCTGCACCTGATAAAATGAAGAGAAAAAACAAAAAACGATTATATAATTAAACATTCATAAATGAGAAAGAATATACTACTAGTTTTGTGTCAGAGTATATATATAATATATATATATACATTTAAATATATATTTATTTAATTTATTTAATACTAATAAATTTAATGTATATTTTTATTTGTAATTATAATAATATTAAGTTATAACGTTTATACAATATATAATTTATAACTTTATATAATCTATGGACGTTATATAATTAACTTTATAGAAAAACATTTATAATATTTAATATAATTAACTTTATAATTGGATTATTGGATTATATTATTGGATTATATAATTAAACTTTATTATAATCTATGGACGTTATATAATATAACTTTATATAATCTATGGACATTTTATAAGTTGGATTATATAATTATAGAAAAAATTTATAATATTACTAAGTTATAAAGTTTATATAATATATATATATTTAATTTGTAATTTGTAATACTATATCTATAATGTAATTATTGTCCAAATATTTCAAAAGAAACCGAAAAAGCTTGTTATTAGATTGTGTTATGCCGTTTTCAGAAAAAAAAAAAAAAAAAAAAAAAAAAAAAAAAAGATGTGATTAATGCCAATGATAGTGACACAAAGTGGCCGGGTTTAATCCTAGCTGGGGCAGAATTACTCTTTGTGCTTCATATGTTGAGAAAGTAGTTATGCACAAATACTATATTGTTCTCGTGCGGGTGAATGCTTCCCGACCGGTTATGCGGGTAATTAATGTGCTTGAGTTTTGTACTTAATGTGTGTGATTCTTGTGCTTAAGTTGTGTGAGGTTTCAACTTAATGTGTGTGTGTAGTAACTTAATGCGTGAGTTTTGTACTTAAAGTGCGTGATTCTTTGTACATAAGGTGCGTGAGTTTGTGTGCTTAATGTGCGTGTGTACTTAATGCGAATTGTTGTTGAAACTTTAAAGTGCATAAGTTTTGTGCTTAAGGTGTGTGAGTCTTGTGCTTAAGCATTTTGGAGTACAAAAAAGTTAATTAACGAACACTTATATTGATTTTAAATCAAGTCAAACAATTAATAATGATCAAAATTAACGTATATGTTAACTATTTAACAAAACGAGTGATGTAAATTATTACAATGTACAATGACTTGATTTGACCTTTTTTGGTTATTAATTTGCCATATATGGTATAACAACTAATAATAACCAACATCAATTTTTTTCTAAGTTGGATAATATAATTAGAACTAATTTTCATAATACACAAAATTTCATATTAAATTCTTAATTTTTAAAATTTTAAAAATATAATTGGTATGGGTTAATTATTCCAATTACATCTATTTTGTATGTCCATTTTCTCTTTTCATTTTCTGAATAGAACAAACAAGACAAAGGAACGCAAGGTTTTTAAGAGAATTCCTGCGAGAGCTAAGGAGAGCGAAAACGTTAGAAGACGAGAAAGCAAGCGTTGGAGGAGGCTTAGCATGGACCGCCGGCCGGAATGGCGGGATATGGGTTCGGCAATGAGGGGGGCAACAAAGAATGCTCCGGTGTGTGGTTTCCATTTGGGTAATCCAACTTGAGAGGAAGAAAAGCACTAATCCGCTCGCCCAAAAATATCATCCGGATATCTTCCCAAACATATGCTACGGTTACTTGAATACGCGGACCCGATTACCTTGTAATACTGAATATGATTTATAAATACGGAAGTTATTATTATTATTTTTTTTTTGAAATAAATACGGAAGGTTATTTTTAAACCTAATACAGAGTATTATACCTTGATTAGGTATCAATTATCATGTTATAAATAATTTAAATTATTGACCATTATCTTAATGTTCAGTAGTTTTTTTTTTTTTTTCCTACTACTACTGACTCTATATTGTTTCATAACTACTTTCTTAGATTGAATTTTCAATTATCTTGATGAACGGGATTTCTTCTCGAGCATTTTCTATTTTCTGTCGACTTTCAATTTTAGTTTTTTTCTCATCTCTCTATTTATCTTGGATTGTGCAATAAAACTTTCATCAAAGATTAGTCCTGCGAAGGACATCAATAACTCACAACACATCAAATATTTCTTATATTATTAATTATTATATTAAATTTTGTGATATGTAGGTAATATAAGTTGATGAGAAAAAGTAAATGAATAAGGATGATGCATTTAAAAAACTATAAAGCATATAAACATCTGATACTATAAAGCGGAATATTTTAGAATTTATAAGTTTCATACGATCTTAGAACTTAAAATCCCATACTCAACTCTTAAAATAAAAAGGGTGAAAGTTTCACAAGAGTAGTCAAGCCACAAGCTAGAAAGAATATGAACTTTGTATTTGTTTATGCTAAATGCAACTAACCACATAATGGTAGGGGGGCCTCTTGTGCGCAGTGAGCAACCGGTCTACGCCTCTATGGTTCATGTTCAGTTGAGTCACCATGATTACTCCTCCCAAATGTTCTGTCGGCCGGGGGTGTGGGGCCCTTAGGGTTGGGGTTCGCCTTTTGGAATAATAATAATAAATAATGAATATAATAATAATATATAATATATATAATAATAATAATAAATAATAATAATAATAATATAATAATATATATATAATAATAATATAATAATAATGATGATTTTAACAAAAATCTGAGCGTAACATGCAGCCTACTACTCAAGAGTGTTAATGAGTCAATAAAATGATATTGACAATAATTAAACGTGTGGACTTTTAAATATAAGAATTATGTTTTATTCACTTGGGCATCTTTTCAAGGCAAATTTTTTTTTTAATTTTTTTTGAGTTATGAGAGAAACTCGCTATATCGCTGGATAAAATTCCGCATTATGATCCTAACTAACAAAGAAGCACAAATAAGTAAATTTAGTCTAAATCTTTCGTAGTAAATTGTTTCAGGCTAAGAAGACCCAATGGATCAGTTTACTAGTCGTTAGACTTGTAAATTGTAACGTCGTGAGGTCCCATGGTCTAGTGGTCAGGACATTGGACTCTGAATCCAGTAACCCGAGTTCAAATCTCGGTGGGCCTTAGTTCTTTGTATATTTTCGATTTTTAACTTCTTATACAGTTATACACTTATACCCATGATTTCCAAAAATAAAAATAAAAAATTCTTATGCCTATGGGCCGTTTGTTAATCGAGCAACTCTTGTTTCTTTAAACATTTACAGAATATTTTGAACGATTGATTGCTTTGGATTGGTTTTGACCAAGTGCAATCTTACGGGTATTTAGAATTTTAATAAATTATTATAGTTGTATTGTAATTTTAGTGATTGTTAGTTATGTTTTAATATCAAGAAAAATTATAATAATAACAAACTGTAGGTGTTTGTTTCATTGTAAATAATTACAAATGAATAAGAAAAACATTGAAAAGAAACAAAGAAAAGGAAAAGAATTCCAGTAGTTCTAAAAACCTAAATTAAACTCACATTTAAAATCTCTCTCTATTATTTTAGGAGAGAAGAGAATATACTGTCGGTTACATGCTCTTACAATTGTCACCCACAAAATAACCACTCTCTAATGTGGCAAAAATACAAAATACTAGACACTAGCTTTCCTATTTTATTCAAGTTATTTAAAAAAAAAAAATTATATATGGTAAGAAATGACTATTTGTGAGTGTTAGAAGTAAGGTCATACATAATCCAACATAATAATTTCTTGTACAAGGAAAACCAAAAAGTTCCAAGTATGAAACATCAATTTTCAAGCAATTGTTGCCAACAAATAGAATCTAATGCATGTATTTGCTCACTGTAATTCTCAGGAAAACAAGAAATTTATGTATAGATTACAAATAAAAACCAAATAGTGAATGAAGAGCAATGGAGGATTGATAGGAGTAAGAAAATTGACTTCAACTTCTAAGTTCACCCATGGTAGGGACTAGGGAGATGCTGAAGAATTCCCTTTAGGACTATAGAGACAAAGGCAGAACAAGAATACAGTCAGCAAGCAGCATAAAGGACTGTAAGTTGTCCTTGTGTCCATCTGGGCAAATCTCAAAGGATGGTCTTTCCAGTGACAATTTTCTGCTTCCATCACTTCAAATATGGAGCATGCACAGTTGCACAAGCTGTTTCAGCAGGTTCCATGGAAGTTAGAATTGAAGCATGTGTTCCATTTCAACTAAAAGCCTAAGCTGATAGTTGGATTGCACATTAATGGTTATATGCTCAACAGTTAGCGCCCTACTTGCTGACCACAAGACTAAAGCCATCCAACCAGAGAGCTCACACAGTGTAGAAGAAAAGAGGGCGACATGACATGCCACATGCCTTTGATGCAGCAGGTTAGCGGACAAATGAACCAGCACTTGCATGCTTGGATCGGTTTTAACAACGTTTTCGTTTCTCATTTAACAGCACGCACACCAACTGTTTTGACTCGGAACCGTATACTGAGGCTTAGTTCTCTTCTTCATCGTCGTCTTCTTCTTCGCTGGACTCATCTTCAACCCTGTCCCACCGAGAGTAGTCAAGGCGTGAGTGTCCTTTTGGTTGTGGGATAGCTTGCCATCCTGCAGATTGTTGTTGAAGCGATTTCTCAAGGCTCTGAACTTGAGTCGCAACTTCAGTTGTGGGAGTAGCCTTTCCAGACTCCACTTTCTTTTCACTTGCTATTTGAAATTCAACATCTTTGTTACATTCACTGCTCTTAGTACGTTCTTCCTCATCATCTTTAACCTCTGCAACATCTTCCTCACCATCTTCAACCTCTGCAACGTCTTCCTCATCATCTTCTTCAAGTTCTACTTCAGCTTCAGGTATTGGAGCTAGTGACTTCCTTAAACAAGAAGAAGATTAATCTCATATAGATTGGGTGCACATGATGCTATAGACAAAAAAAGAACTCGAATAAACAAAATCCAATAAGGCCGAGATACTACCAGCTGTGTCTTCAAGCGAGCATGAAGGTTCTGATATACTTCCGATGATGGATTCAATTCAATAAGCCTGTTGACATCAAAAAGTGCCGAGTGATACTCCTTGAGCGTGACTAGGGTTTGAGCACGCAACATCAGAGCTCCAGTGTGTTTGTGATCAAGCTCAAGAACTGATGTACATTCATCTGCTGCCTACAGTAAAATGGATTGATCTGTCAAATCAAAATTAGGTTCCAAGAAACATTTACTAGAGTTACAATAAGGAAGAATCCAGTCCGTCTCTCTTTAGTAGCATTAAATCAAGTATCATATTTATTAAATCAAATAAAGTAAAAAACAATGCAGTGTCAGCATCCAGAAATTAATTAAAAGGAAAAGAAAATGAAGGAAACAATAAAGAACCTTGTTGAAAAGGTGAAGTTTAAGAAAACAAGCAGCTCGATTGCTGTGGAGAGCAATCTTTTGGGACTTAGTCTTGGCCAAAGAAAGCGCTTCTGTGTAAAAACCCAGCGCTTCCTCATACTCCCCTCTCTATACATTTGGTGCGCTCTCTCGATCTTATTGATTGGATTACCAGCTGCTGCCGAGGATGCATATTTACACACAATCTCCCTCTCTCTTATCTGTACTGAGATCCTTCAAATTGATCTACACAAAACAAATTAAAACTATTGAATCTGTAGAAAACAAATTTGTGGTTATCAGCCACTTGAAATCTCTAAGACATGGAATTAGATCAATCAAAACACTAAAAAAGTGCATACAAATTACAAATAATCAGCATCTATATGCAATTCTGCAATACAGATATGCTACAAAGTTGAAGTTCACACAATGCACAAATTATCCAATAACCACTTTAGGGGACAATTAAAGATGACATTTACAACACCATGTAACTGAGGGACTGGATTTACAAATTGCTACTATTTAGGGACCAAAAGTACTTTTACCCTATTTAAAACAAATTCGAAATTATTACCAAGTAGAATATCAAGCATTGATTACGGCTCATCCAATTCCCAATTAGGAAGTATAACCATAATTATACAACAATTCAAAGAAAGATAAATGCTGTCAATTCTCAAAGAAGTAACCATCCACTTTTATGGCAAGCAAAACCATCTGTGTAACCAAAAATATTCAAGCTTCACTTTTTTCCAAGTAGTATTATATATTTCATCTTAACTTATCTGAGCAAACCTTCCATTACTTCCCTATTTTGCAATTTATGGTCTCATTTTGCTGTCACTAGATTCTATAGGAAGTTAAGTAAATACTATAGAAGGAAACTGTAAGCTCCACAGAATATTAATTGAGTTTAACTCAAACTCGATACGGTTACCAATATGATAGGCAGCTGCAAGATAGTTTGATGGCTAGATACTTCAATTTGTACCCCATGCATTGATAACAAACAGAATTCACTCAATCATTCCTATCAGATCAAACTTTAACAGTAAGTCGTTGGTAAGTTCAAAGATAGTGATAGAGAGCTACAAACATGTGAATCATAGAGGGGAGTTAAATATTTTACATACCTATGAATTAATAATTTGACAACAAAAACAAAGAAATTAATACTCCTTACCATAGTAACCAGACCTAGTTAATCATACTTGAGCTATAACTCATTAGAACAGCTATAATAACCGAACAGGGAATACTCAAAAAAATGCAGAAGTTGCGGTTCATCAAGCAGAATTTCCACTAAAAGAGCCATAAACCAGAAGCCCAAACACAAGTGTGAAAATAGTCGACACCAAATGCTCACTAGTCTACAGGAACAAATGAAATATGATTTTATAGGTACTATTCAGAAATTAAAAGAAAGAGAGATATCAATAATTTACAACAAAATCAATATTTGAAACAGAATGATGTATGTCGATTGAGTTGTGGTTCAGGAATGATCTGAAAATGGATGTTGTGTGCTACCTCCTTAATCGTTAGGGTTTGAATCGATACTGGAGGGGACGATGAAGATCCAACTGACTCTGAATCCAGAAATCAGAATCAAATTCTCAAAATTGCGCGACAGGAGCTTTCATCCGGTCCTAATCTGCGGAAGAACAAGAATCACTTCAAATCCGCAGAACGCCTCGAACTGAGTATTACTTGATATACAGAAACACTTTGTCTATCATTCAGACAAGCATACAAGTTTGAAATTTTACAAGAATTGTCCCCCGATCATAAGGAATTAGAATAGCATCGTATTCAGCTTCCTAATTCCTAAAGCAGGCACTCCATTGTGTACAAGAGGCACGAAGAACAATAATTTAAGAGAAAGTCGAGTTTACCCCGCTCAAATTGATGTAATTAGGGGTGGGCACTTTGGTTCGGTTTATCTGAACCGAACTAGTAATAGAAAATCGAATGGTTCGAGAGTTTATAACCCGAACAGTTTAGTATCGAACCGAACTGAAATCCTGAACAGTTTGGTAAAAATCGAATCGAACCGAATGTTATATATTTTAGTTAATAATAATAATAATAATAATAATAATAATAATAATAATAACAATAATAATAAAGAAGTAAACCATGAGATGGATGAACAACTTAACAACCTATGAGTTTGGAATTCGTATTGCTATGTTGATTGTTTTTTAATTGTTATGTTGGTATCTATTATTTAGATATTAAACTTTGGATTTGAGTTATTTGATGTTTCATGTTTGTACTCTTTAAACATTGGATTTGATGTTTGAACTACGGTGATTCATGTTGTAATGTTTGAACTTTGAACTTTGGATTCTAATTTCTAAGTATGTGATTTTGGTAATTAGATTGATATTGGTATGTGAGTTAGTATACTATTTAGTAGTATGTTTAAACTTTGAATTCTTATTTTGTTATATAACGTTTATATTTTAGATGTGGACTATGTGAATAGGTATTGTTTGGTAGTATGTTTGGAAAATTATGAAATGTTGAAATTTGAATGATTGTAATTCTCGTAAAGTCTTAAATCGAACGAAGCTCGAATCGAATTAAATCCGAATCAAAACCAAACCGATTGAAACCAAATCGAAGCCGAACCGAACTATAATGTTAAACCGAATGGTTCAACTTTTCTAAACCGAAAAACCGAAATCGAAACCGAAAAAAACCGAACCGAAGACCGAAGTGCCCAGCCCTAGATGTAATAAGGGATATACAATTATGTGAAGAAAAAAAAAAATCATTTGCTAAGAAATTTGAAATTGATTGGAAACCAAACTTCTACTTCAACCGTAATAGGAATGGAAAAATTTTCAAAAGTAAGGGTATAGACTAGTTTTTAATCACTTTGTATTTGAAGATGGATGTGAAATATCATTTCTCCCTATGTTTTTATTCGCAAAGGCCTTATCTACTTATCTTACATTTACATTTTTACACTATTTTAATAAGCTAAGCACCTCGTCGTTCACTTCTAGAGTTTGTTGCTCTCTGATGTTGTTTCTACTTACAAATTCCTTGGTGTAGATAACTTATTCTGTTGATGATGTCTTGTTTATGATCATGATAACAAATCTGTGCAACAAATTCAGTTTAAGGGTAGTTGCTCCTTTGCATTTAGCTTTATCATGTACTCATAATTCCTCCGTTCTGTTATTATAGTTGTTCTGTTATTATAGTGTTCTAATGAGTTATGACTCAAATATGACTAACTAGGTCAAATACAAGTTGAAGTGTTCTAGCTAGGCATAGTGTCACGGACTCGTTTTCACTAATGACGTAACGTGCGGCCTTAGCTATTATTTCTCTCGCAATAGTTAAGTCAGTCTCGCTTGATCCTTAAAGGTGATGCTAATTTAACGATTGGATGGCTAAGAAAATAAGTAAGGCAAGAATCCCACAAAGAAACTTAAGAAGAACTCAAAAGCTGTGTAAGGAACTTGGATTCCTTCTATTGTTACAAATGAGCCCCATGAGGTATTATATTCCACCCCTCAATGGATGAAGGGATTTACTTATCTAAATGGTTAATAATCTAGTTCTAGAACATTCCCTAAATCTCTACACAACTAAAGAGTATTCTATAGGGTTCTATAATATTCTAAAGCATCCCTACATCTTCTAGTGTTATCTATATGCTTCCAAACTATTCTACCAACTATGTGGTGCTATGTACAAGTTCTAGAGAAGTCCAGAAAGATGTAGCAAACCTCGGAAATGTGTAGCGGCAAAGTGCCCCGCGTGTTACATCCTCCCCCACCCAATTCGGCAATGCCCTCGTCGCCTTGTATGCCTCCAAACGTCTTGGAATTGCCATAAGTTTTCCTCCAGCTCCCATATGCTTCGGACTTGTGCAATCCCCTCCATTAATGAGGTAGTGTGTTTGAGGCGGAACTCCTCTTCTACGAACTACCCTCGATGTGACACCTCGTCTATGTCATGCTTGAAAGACTTAGTTACCACACGTGGTGCGCTTCGTGCTAACCCACAACTTTGATTTTCCACGGCCTCATGGTGTGGCTTATACTCTCGTGGCCTCTTCTTCCTGTCCACCCAAGCTTTGGTCACAGCGTTGGCTTTGCCTTTCGTCGCTTCTTACACAACTTGCATGGTTGATAAATGTTGTGGCCCTTTTGTTTGTTTGCCTCTCATGAGCTTCAAAGGTTGGGATCATGCACGCGGACCCTTTTTCCAAAATGCATATCGTGTTAAAGGATGGCATGGGGATGGTTGTGGCTTGACGAAGAAAGTTCACCCCAAGCATGACTTTTATAATCATTCATTGGTGTCATGGAAAAGTTCACTCGGCCCTTCCCAAGTGCCTAAACATATTCTACACTTCGCGCTACGCCGTTGAGCGATTGGGCTCTCGTATTGGCGCCTTAAGCCAACCTTCCCATTCGTCCAACGAAAACCGAGTCTTCTAGCCTCATCTTCGGTCACGAAATTGTGTGGGCACCAGTATCTACTAAAGCTTGTGTTGGCTTACCGTTCACTAACGCTTCCACGTACATCAACCATTTGTTCGACGTCGTTGGCATTGTTTGGCATTAAGGGCGGTGAGGAGTTGGATTGATCACATCCTATTTGTCTCCTCTTCCTCGTGGGTCTTGTCCTCGTGTTGTTCCACCATGGCTGAAAGTGAACCAAGCTTTGGACAATCGCTCATGCGATGCGGCCCCTTGCAAACGTAGCACACAAGCTTTGGCACGAAGACATTCTTCTTTTCCTCATATTCCCTTCGTGCGATGTCCTTGTTCCTCTCTCGACCATCGTGTCGCTCTCCCCCAATTGGGGGGAGGGGGGAGGGAGGGAGTGCTTTTTATTGACTTTGTTTGTGCGTGCTAAATATTTGTTAACATGAGGAATCTCCAATGCAATCCATATAGATTTCGTTTGATCCCTTATTATTTAATCTTTCCTCTTTCTTTCTTCTTCTTCTCTCTTCTTTTTTTTTTTTTGGATGTAGTGCCCTTTCGGTAATAAATCTAATAAGTAACCCTCTCAAAATTTTGCATCAAAAGTAGTTCTTGCTTGATCATCAATGTCTAGGGTTTGTATAAAATTGGTGTTGAGTTGACCAAAAAAAAAAATTGCATCCAAAATAAAAAATAAAATGCAAAGTTTTTTTCCAAAATGTTACGTATGAACTATGAATACTTGTAAAGCATTTCATTGCACTAAGATATTCATCTTCAATGCCACGAGCTAGTAAGGTTTCTAATATAATATTTATATATACTGATTAGCAAATAGTGTAATCTTCTTAATCCAATATTTTTCTATCATCAAAAGAAAATTTACTATGTATTTTATTTTCTCCAAAGCCATACTCAACCAACCTTTCACAAATATTGTTTGCAATAATCTCAAATACATACTCTCGATTGATAATCTTGTTCTTCTTTAAAACAGTATCTCCACCTCTTCTAACACTACAAAAAACAGTTATTTAGTGACAGTTTAGTATAACCATCTTAGCGACAATTATACCAACCGCTACTATTTAAATCGAAAAACTTAATTCATGAAATATAAGCATAGTTAATCTACGGTGGTTACTTATAATTGCCGCTAAGTATTAGCTTAATATTTTACAACATGTTTAGTTCATGAAATAAGTCGAGAATGGAATAACGTTTATTATTGGCCAGGCGAATTGGAGTTGGTATAGGCTTGCAAGGTGGATCCTGGTCTTAAACGACGTATAAATTGTGTAGTTTTAGTATTAATTAGAATTGTGAACTTCTAGAATATAAATTTTGTTTCTAAGTGAACACATAACTGTATAAGGGAATTTGTGAATACAATACAGGATCATTAAATCCTAATATGATATACAAAACAAGGTAATCAATTACACATATATTAATATTGTGTCTACGTAGTATACAAATTGTGAATTTCTTAAAAGTAAATTGTGAACATTTAGTATGTAAATTGTAAATATTTAAATCCAGATCCATAGAATAATTTGAGGGCGAATTGGACCGAGTTCCAAAGGGATGGGGAATGCTTACTAATGCAAAACCATTAATAATTGGTGTTCCTAGAACTAAAGAACTATATTTGATAAATTTGTAAAGGTAGACTGGCCTGAATATCCACAAAAGTATTCTGGTTTTTGCATTTGTGTATTTGAAAAAGTGCTTGACATCTTGGAGAAAAACTACATTGTTAACTATGACTTCAACCCTTACAATGGTACCTACCCTGATAATCTTGGTTCAATATGTGGCTAACAAGGTAAAAATTGCATCTTTATTGCCACCTCTCAAGTTATCTTCTTATCTCTTTCATTTTTAGTTATTTGTGTTTATTCTGCAGACCAAAATTATCGAGGTTGGATCCAATTCAAGAATGGAAGGATGATGCAGATCAATAACTGATGTGAACCCTCGAAAGGAATGAACACCCAAACTAAAGTATTCAACTTGTGTTTTAAAAACACTATAAGATCGACTTATTTACCTTATAATGAATTATCACCTACGGTGGAAATTTGGGAAATAATTTGAACTAATTATTTCTAACATTAACAGTTGAATAAACAAAATAGGAAGTAATGGCCATACCATTCACCCCTAGGTTTTGTCCATACCATTCTTGCAAATAACACCCAATAAAGAAAATCATTAAAAGGCACCCTAAAGGAAATCAGTCTGCACAAGGATTGCGCCCTTGGCCCAAAACGACGTCATTTATACTTTCTTGTGAAATTTCGTTTCCATGTGTGTTGTTAACTTCTTAAAAAAAACTCCCATGTTTCAAAATTACATAATTGATAATAATTATATAATGTATAATAGAATACACATAATTTTTTTGAAGGATAATACACAAATCATAACATGAATACTAATACACATAAACGCTAACTCTTAAAAAAATCTTCCTGTTCGAAATACATAATTAATAGATGTAATAATTGTATAACATAATACACATAAACCCGGCGCGTAAACTCCTACCACAAATAATACAAATGACCGTTTTGGCCAAGGCGAGGCGCACAATGCATGTGTGCCCCTGGTCATCAATAACGAATTGACCCTAATTAGACCATTGAGATACTGATCTGCAGCAAAGAGCCATACAACTCACAAGAACATTATCATTTTTAATAGACTATGATCTATAAAAGGTAGTATATGTTCTATAACTTTCTTATCTAAGCAGCTCAAAGGAGTCAATATACCCAACCCCAAGTTCGCAGTACTTCCTTCAGGAGAGCCACCAGAATGTTATCTGAGCACAAGATACTTTACACACCAATCACACTACTTATTCGAGATCTTTAAAAAGAGTTGATGAAGGGGCAAATATGCTGTGCAACCGAAGCACCATGCACATGTCATTCACAAAACGCATCGTTTGGGTAAAATAACCGTGCGTACCCACTTAAAGAAGAAACAGTTCGATTCCCCCCAATACATTTTATAATGTCTAATAAATTCATAACTATAATCCAGTGAATGTCATAAGATATATCCACAAATTCATAATTATATATCCACAGTGAAATATGAAGAAAACCCAATTGAATGAACGAAATAACACAGGAATGATGAAGAAATATCTACAATGAATAACAAATAATCATAAATTCATACTATGATACAGAAATTCATACATATAATCACAGTGAATGAATGAAGAATACTACAATTAATAACTAATATCCACAATGAATGGGAAAAATATTCATAATTATTATATCACAAATTCATACTAATACTCCGAATTCATAACTATATATCCACATAAGCGAGTGCTGAATCGAATGATTATTTCAGTGGGACTGCACATTTTTAATCAAAACGAAATTGTTTTGCTCGAATGCACCATGCCATGGTCATTTTCGGTACACTAATGAGTGTTTGCTCTTCTGGGAGCAACCTCGCTCCATAAATTTGACTAGCTAATGAGCCCCCCCCCCCCAAGTATAAAAATTGTTGTAGACGTTATAAATGAATACTTTATTTATATTTATATTTGAAAATATTTATAAAAATAATAATTAAAATTACGAGTATACCACGCATTTCAAAACTGATTAACATATCGACTTCACAAAAAGTAAAGTATTATAATTGTTGGGACCATAAAAATAAAAACTACATTATTTGTGTATATATAAGTACAATTATTTAAACACTGAAAATACATTTTGTATCTATCATTATAATGATTTAATCACAAATATGTTGATGGATTAAATTAACCATGATTGCCCGTACCAAAAACCCTATGAATGAGGAAACGACAGTAAACACATGAATATAATAGATAACAAGTGTACGATAAAAGTTATCCACGAAGACAAGTTTGTATTGAATGTTCATGTAATGCTATTTACAATAGATTTGATGATGTTTAAACAACAAAGTACATCTGCCGTGGGTATACATCGAATGCAATATTGAACAGTGGAATTTTTGGGGGACATTCATTTGGTGTGATGATCATAATGTGGGTGGCCCCTGGAAAACGTTCTATCGTGTGCGTGTCTCAGTTCCAGTGGACAAGCCCTTGAAGCGGAGAATGAAACTGATACGCAGGGATAAGTCTTGGGGATGGGTAAACGTAAGTAAACGGCTCATAAGTTTCTGCTGTTGTTGTGATTGTTAGGCCATTTGATAAGTTCTGTTGAAGACTCGAGTGCTGGTATTATGCCTGATTCGTATCCGTAGGTGCAGTTGATGAAGGGCGGGGAAAGTCATAGGACAAGACCGTAGGGTTTCATGGTTGCCACCAGATTGTGGGGGACCGATGGAGCCGCGGCAAAGGGGTGGGGGGTGGGGGACGAAGCCATGGAGCAGGGTTGTTATGGCACAGCAACATATTCTCGAGGATGGATTCAACGGCATCATCAAAGGCGAGTGCTGATGCATACGACGGAGGGGGAGGTACGTAATGGGGGATGTGTGGACCAACATGTTTCAAAAAATTGCATGGCGCGGTCCTTGTGTCACCGGCCCGCCCCAATGAGTACTAAGACTGGGAACTGTCGCTTGGCATCCACGAACAGTTCGTGAAATAGAGGCATGGTGGCCCGAAGAACCTTATTTTATTTTTGTATAGAAACTAAATGAAACGAGACAATGCAGAGAGTTACCGAGTGAAGCTTGGTTTGAAGGTTATTTTAATGTGATCCTGTAAGGAATGGGTGTGGTTTGCTTGTTATGAGAAGAACATACGGCAACTGATATTCGAAGATATATGACTTGGAAATTAGCATAGCTGGTTTCCCGAACTGGCGATGACTGCTAATTATGGTTATTCGCTCCGAATAGAAGAAAGACGCATAGGAACCATAAGTCATCGAAGTTACAATCCACTCTAGCCATGGTTTATGATAGGGGATTTAAATGATCTCTTGTTTCGCAGAAGGGGAGGTAATCCACATCCTATTAACCTTTTACGGGTTTTGGGAGGCCGTTGATTTGTAGCATGACTGCAGCTGCCAAGGAAGGGATCAGTTTAACATGGAGAAAGGAAGTGGCACAGACGGGGATGGAAGAGAGCTACAAAATTGGCACAAATACCTGGCTGATGTGTCCATGGGGCAAGATGATATATCTGACAGAAGATCGACATTCTTCTCTTTCTGGGATTCATGGCCCGTAGGGGAGGGAGTACGAAACAGTCCGTTCGAGATGGATGTGGTAGATGAGGGTGTAGGGCGTGTGGAAGAGGCATTGAAGAAAATACATGAGGGTTGCACGAGTGCATTCTATTGTGGGAAACGATTAGCTTGGTTGGGGGTGGGTGTGGGGGGGGGTGGGTGATCGATACCATATTGTTTTTTGGGGAACGTATTAAAACTCCGAAGACCATTATTCGGTATGAGGGCAAACGACTCAGAATCGTACTGAATCCCAGCGTGGAAGAGGAGTTGACCATGTGAGGCCCAAAGGAGGATGCATACGGAAAACAAGAGCTAAACAACCTAGTTGAAAAGCTGATGCCAAATCAAGATTCTAATCACAGTATGCTCTCACCGTAAGAAGAAAACTTTTAAACTAGAATTGTGGAATAATACTGGGGGATTGGTGGATAGGGGAGCAATAATGAGTAGTTTGGATGGTATTTTTGCAAATCATCTTTGCTCTAGTAATCCGGGGGATGACAGGTGTAATGTTTAGAAAGTACACCGAGAGTCACACAGGCCATAAGTGATGCATTATTACAACCCTTATTGGGTGGATAGGTTAGATGCTCATTTTTTGCAATTTTCCTGATAAGGACGGCCCAGATGGATGAACCCTGGTTCATCACACTTTGGGCTGTGGGGTTGGGATCTGGCGCATTATTATTGATAATGCCTTAATACTCCAGCTTTTTCCCATTGCATTAAATAATACAATTTTGTTATATACCAAGAAGAGATGCCTGAAGAATGAAGTAACAGATTTAAGACCCATATCCCTAAGTAATGTTTGTATAGGTAATGGAAAAAATGATTACTGCGAGATGAAACCTTGATGGATAGTGTCATATCTGTGTAACAGAAGTGCATTACCCGGAAGACTCATTACTGACATATTTTGAAGCATGGGCGAAGATGGCCACTTTCTGAATAGGAAAACAATTTGGAGCGATTGATTGGGGCCGTTAAAAGTTAAGGACCTATGGCAAAAGCTATACGATGGAATGACGTTCCTAACAAGGATGTTAAAGCTTTGGCTGATGAGAGATGGGTGAGCTGATATGTTAATGTGACTACAGTGTCGTATAGGTTTTGATAATGTTCTCCTAGTGACCCAATTCACGCCTACCGTGTCTCAGCAGCGATCCATTTGTCACCATATCTTTTATATATGTGCAGAAAGGACTTTCCCCTATACTGATCAACAGGCGGATAATGTTTAGATTCTGGCTGCAGGGTGGCACGAGCCAATTCACCACCGATTTCTCATTTATTCTGTGCAGATGACACCTTTTGGTTTTTAAAGCTAATCAATATGAAGGCAATGAGATTAAAATGTTGGCCGGTATGGGAACCTACTCAGGACAAATGGTAGGAATTACCATAAAAGCGTAGTTCTATAAGCAAGAACACATTGCAGTGGAGATAGAGATGGTGGCGCATACCTGGGGTTGGCCCAGCTCCGAATTTGTGAAAAAGATGCTGGGGTTATCGGGTTTTGTAGGGAGAAAGGAAAAGGCTGCTTGCATATATTTGAGGATAAATCAAGGCAAAAGAAATCAACTCGTGAATAAAAAACTCTTACCAGGCAGTAAGAGAGTATGTTATTTGGAAAGTGTAGCCCAGGCAATAGCCTACTTCTTCATGAGTATTTGTCTATGCGGTTATCTGGTCTGTGCTGGCTATTAGCGAATAATGAACGAATTGGTGGGATCGGAACTGAGAGGGTATTTCATTGAAGTGCATGGATATAATTGTTGCACCCCAGAAATATGAGGCTAGTTTTAAGGACCTGAAGGCATTGTAATTTGGCTATGTTGGGGAAACAGGCTGGCGTTTCTAACAAATACTGACTCATTGGTGTCCCGTGTGTACATGGCTAGATACTATCTAAACTACCTTTCTAAAGGCAATGTAATAGGAAATATCCTAGCTACTGCTGAGCAGTATTATGGGCTGCATAAAGAATTATGTACCATGGGTCGACGACGATTGGAATGGTGAAGTGACTTCATATGAATGCGAAGGATCCTGTGCTCCAGGATGAGTTGGATCCTATGAGCCAAACAAGATGCCACTAACAATTACAGATGCTAGAGTTGCAGTTGATTTGAACCAAAACACTAGGTCATGGGACCCCACAATTTTAGCGGAAATATTCTTTCCCAAATGATAACTAGAATTTTAAAGATCTCCATCTCCCCAATATGAGGATCACTTGTAATTGTATGGGGATCCTAATGGATGCTCACTCTAAAGGAATGGATCAGGCGTATAGTGGGAACTTATAATACTAACATGGTTGAATAAATGGACACACCCTATGGACCCTCAAAACCACCCCAAATGGAAAATGATTTCTATGGATTTGATATAGAAAATAATTACCCCACTAACCACTAACTATGCTTATAAAGAAGTGGACAATGATCGAAAATGCGCAAGTGTGGTTTGAGACAGAAGAATAATGCACTCATTATCGTTGTGACTAGCAAAAGCCATATGGAGCCCAATCTAGCCTTCAATCCCCCAAAAGTACAAAGTTTTTTAATGAATGGTTGGAACATTGTAGAGTTCTAGATCTGAAAATCAATATGTTTGGCAGCTGCAATATATACAAATATTGGAGCGAACGACGGCATTATGATGTTTATCTACCATTTGCCCAGTAAAGTCTAGCACGCCTTGGAGCCGCGACAAGGCTGCAGCCGACTACACGGCACTCAGCACCAGCCGACGGTTGCTCACCACCCTAGTTGCTGAGGCCAATATAGCAATTAGCCCACCTCTGCGTGTAATGCAGGCAGCAGGGCTCGCCACATTTCACCATGCCGAACACCATCCGACCCAGAACCAAGAAGGTGCAGATCGACTCCGCGATAATCACCTCATCGACATGGCACTCGCGGTGCAATATTGTTCGCAACACCGGGAAATTATAATCCAGCTTTTTGTGGACCGTCGCAACAG
>VALG01015339.1:7500-12976 GCA_009835305.1 Ipomoea purpurea | reverse complement strand
GAAAAGGGGCCTTCCTTCCCAAAACCTTCCCACCCGATGCGTGAACGGACCTCACAAAATAAAAAAAACCCAAAATGTGCGGCGAGATTGGGGGCAATTTTCGTTTCTTGGTTACCTTTTTGGGCATTTTTCGGTGGGGCAATTTCGGGTTTGTGTGCCTCTTTTGGGCATTTTTCGGTGGGCAAATTTCCGGTGGTTGCCTTTTTGGGCATTCGGTTTGTTGCCTTTTGGGCAATTCGGTGGTTTTTAAACCTTTCCGTAAAAATACCTTGTCACGCGGGCGCTCTTTCTCGTGACGCCAAAAGCTTTTCGGGTTGGGGGAAAACTCGTTTGCAACGGATTTCGTTTCGGTGCGGTCCTTTTGTCGATTCCTCGGCTAAAAGCGAAAATTGCGTGTCTTAAAGCCAAAAATGCGGGAAGGTTGCGTGAGTGGTTTAAAAAATCGGCGTTTTTTTGGCGGTCAGTTTTGGAAATTCCCCTGGCTCGAAGCCAGCGACGTCCTGCCAAAGCACGTCTCTTTCATTAACAAAAGGGACGACACAACGAAGCGCGCAACTAGGCCCTTGTTCGCACGACGGTTTTCCTGTTGTTTGTTGTAACCCTTTCCGCACGCCAAAACTTTTTGGACGGCTTAAAAAAAACGTATTTTTCCCATTTTGTTCGTTTTCGCTGCGCTCCGTTCTTCGCCAAAAAAAAAAATAAAAACAAACGCGTGGATTTTGCGCGGGGACGAAAAAAAAACGGAGAAAAAAAGCAAATCGCCACTGTTCCAACGGTTCGTCGCGGGAAAAAATCGTCCCGCGGTGGCCTTTGCACGAGGCGAAAACTGTTCCCGAAAAGGCTCTCGTGAAAAAATTCGGTCCAAACCTTTTGGAGGCAAAGGCGCCGAGGCTCCAAATCTTGGCCCCCCCCCCAAAAACCGGCGTTTTTGTTTTTTTACGGAAAGATCAAAAAAAAAAACTGGCGCCTCCGAAAAGCATAAAAACCAATATTCTTATATCTTTTTTCTCGTCTTCTCTTTATTTATTTCTCTTCTTCTCTTATATGTATTTTTCTTTAGTATTATATTTACTTTTTTTTTTGTGGCGTGTACCGTCGTCTCGTGCGGCAAGCGACGTCGTCGAGGAAAAATGCTTTATATATCTCCTTTTCTTTGCTTTTTGAAATCCTTGTTGCCAAGTAGTCATATTTTTGTGGCTTTTTTCTTTTCCAAAGATTTAAAAAAAGCCCATATTCTATTTTTTTTTGTTTTAATTATATATGTTAATATATAATTATTTTATATATATAACTTTTAATTCCAGACTGTAAAAAAACTGCGAAATGGTGGGCCATTATTATTATATATTATAATATTATATTCTATTTTAATTTTTTTTGAATTATGGGTACCTTTTTTTTTCTTTATATCTCTGTTTATTTTTTTTTCTTTTAGTTTATATTATTTTCTTTTATATATAAAAAGTTTTTTTAAATACTTTGGCATAAAACAAAAAAAAAAATTATATCTCTGGAATAAAAAAAAGGGATGGTTTCTATATATATTTTATTTATATTTAAATTATATTATATATTTAATAATTATAATTAATAATAAATATAGGGTCGGTATCGCTTTTTTGTGCCTTTTTTCTTTGCCCGTTTTTCTCTATGTATTTTTTTCTATGTTGTATATTTTTTTTATTAAATTTTAACTCTTATATCTATTTTTTCGCTTCTATAAATCGGCCCTCTTAGCGCCGGCGACGCTTCTTTTTATTAATTTTTTTGCTATTTCATATTAATTTTAAATTTTCTTCTCCCTAAATTTCATTATATAAAAATATATATCTTTTTCTGTTTAATTTGTTGTTTTTAATGGATTATAGTGGGCCTTTAAACCTATTGGTTTTTGGTTTTGGGGGAATTTCGTGTTTGTTGGACGGAAAAGGAAATAGGTTCGATTTCCGGAAGAAAAAAGGGGGAAAAAAAAGGCCTTTTGAAAAAGGAAAAAAAAAAACGGCTTTTACCCCACATCCCAAAAAAGAGAAGGGCCAATCAAAGGCGCGCAAAAAAATTTTAAACCCAAATCCCTTGGGAACAAACCGGGGGAAGTAAAAGGTAGACAAATAAATAAAAAAAAACAAATAACCGCTCGAGACATCGAAAAAGTCTTGGTTAATTTGAAAAATGGAAAAAGTTTTTTTACAAAAAAAAAAATCTAAAAAAAAAAAACCCCTTAAAAAACGTTAAAGGGATCCAAAAATTGGAGGGCAAAAAAAAGCCTGGTGCCAAGCAGCCGCGTTTAAAATTTTTCCAGCTCCAAAAATTAAAGGCTTTTATATTTAAAAAGTTTGTTTTTTTTGCAGTTTTTAAATAACAAAAAAGCTTCTTAAGTTGGAACTTTTTTTTGGGAACTGGCCGGGCCGGTTCCGCCCCCACGGTGTTTGCACCGGTTAGTTCTCGTTTCCCTTTCTTCGGCGATTGTTTGCGCTCCTGCCCTTTTAAAAATTGCCGGCGTTTTTTGCCTTTCCGCCGCTTGGTTAACTTGAAAAAAAAAAGGAAATTTTTTTTAGAAAGTGCTCAAAAAAAAAGGCCAAAAAAAAAAAAAAAAGGCCGTTAACGCTCTGTATTTACATTAAAAAGCATGGTATAAAAAATAAAAAACATTTTTATTTAAGAATTTTTTTTCGTGTTCCTATTTACGTTTTGGCCTTCGGGATCCGGGAAAGTAAGATTAAACAAAGGGGACAAAAAGTGGGGGGCATTCGTTTATTTTTAAATTTAGTCAGAGGTTTTGAAAAAAAATTCTTTTTGAAATTTTATGAAAAAAAAGAACCGAAAAAAAAAAAAAAAAAACTGCGAAAAAAAGCATTTTTGCCCCAAAAGCGGGAATGGTTTTCATTTTTTAAAAAAAAAATCAAAAAAAGAAAAAAAAAACGAAAAAAAAAAAAAGTTGGGGCTCGGGAAAAAAAAAAAAGACGAAAAAAATCAAGATTTTTAACGTTTTTTTTCCTAAAAGTCTTTCAAAAAACCCAATAAAAAAAACGATGCCGAACAAAAGGAATCGGCGGAGTTTTTTTTGCTTTTTAGGGGGGGAACCCTCCGCGGCAAACCCTTATTTGAGAAAAAATCAAAAAAAAAAAAAAAGTCTTTTTTGGTTTTTCCGGGGGGGAGTTTATGTCGCAAAGCTTGAAAAAAAAAAAACTTTTAAAAAAGGAAAATTTTGAACGAAGGGGGCACCCACCAGGAGTGGAAAAAAAAAAAAAAAGCCTTGGCGCTTAAATTTTTGACTTCAAAAACAAACGGGGGGAAAAAAAAAAAAAAAAAAAAAAAAAAACTTTTTACCATAAAAAATGGTTCCAAGAACATAGGTTTAAAAAAAAGGAAATTTTGGAACAAGGACTGAAAAAAGAGCCTTTCTTTCGAAAAGATTCTATGGGTTTTTTTGGTGGTTGCATGGCCCGTTTCTTTTAAAATTTTTTGGGTTTTGGAAAGCGATTTTTTTTTGTCTGGTTAAATTCCGTTTAAAAACGAAAACGAAAAGGGAACCTTTCAAAAAAAGCCTGCTTTAAAAAAACTTTTAAAAGCTAATGCCGGGGGGAGTTAATTTCCCTCCGCGGCCAGCTTTTCTTAGAAGGGACTTACGGCTTTTTTCCAAAAAAAAAAAAAAAAAAAAAAAAAAAAAAAGCCGCGGAAAAAGTTTTTTGAGGAAAAATTAAAAACAGAAGGGTCTGTTTTTTTTTTTTTGATTGCCCCTTTAAAGATTTCTGGGCCGCACGCGCGCTAAAAACCAAAAAACTGAAATTGGTAATTTTTTTCCAACGAAAAACAAAGCATAGTTTAAGAAAAAAAAAAAAAAGCCTTGGCCCGGAAACAGGCCCCGGGTAATTCTTTTGAAAAAAATTTTTTCCCCAAAATCCGTGGAATTGGGAACTAGTATTCAATTTTGCCAAATTTTTGTTTTTGTCTTTTCAACGAAAGGGGAAAAAAATTTTCCTATGTTAAAAAAGCGCGGAAGTCAATCAAAAAAAGCTCGCGCTGGAACTACGTTTTTTTTTTTTTCCCTTGGCCCTTTGTTTTTTTAACACAAAACCTCCCGTCGCTTCCTTACCGATTTGAAAAAAAAAAAAATGAAATCCGTTTGAGAGTTTGTTTTCGGAAAAATTTCGCGGCGACGGTTGCGGGTTCGCTTTTGGCCCGGCGGAAGCGTCCTCGAAGAAAAAAAAAAAAAAGTCAACTGAACCTTTATCATTTAAAAGAAAGGGAAAAAAGAAAAAAAAAAAAAAGAAAGTCGTGTAAAACAAAGGGGTTTCCGTACAGGGTGGGAAAAAAAACCCTGCGAAAAAAGGAAATTTCATTGTCGGAAAAAAAAACCCTGCCCAAACAAAGCAAAGGGAAAACGAACCAAAAGAAAAAGAAACCCAACGTTTTTTTGTTAATTTTTCCCACTTTAATTCGTCGTCCGGCAAAAGGACTCGTTTCTCGGGGCGAATCCAAAAAAAAACCATAACCCGGCGCCGGAAAACGCCGGCAAGGGGAATTTTACCGCAATCGAGACGGGCCGCCGCCCTTGTTTGCCACCGTTTTATCGCGATTTTGCTTTTTTTGGGCGCGGTCGGGGGGTTCTTACTTAAAAAAAACCCCCAAAAAAAAAATTACGACTCTCGGCAAAAAAAAACGGGAAATAAATCTTCGGGCTTCTCGCATCGGATGAAGAAACGTAGCGAAAAAAAAAAAAATTTTTTGCGATTTTTTTAACTTGGTGTTGATAAATTGGCAGGATCCCGTTTTTGGAAAAAAACCAAAATCGAGTCTTTTTTGAAAAAAAAAACGCAAAAAAGTTTTTTTTTTGCGCCCTTGAAAGCCGTTCGTAAGGCCGAAGGCCACGTTCTTTGCCCTTTTTGGCGTCACGCATCGCGTCGGCCCCCCTTCTTTTGGTCGAGGCGGCCCGAAAAAAAAGGCCCTTGGGGATAGCGGATGGTGGGGGGCCCCCCCTTTCCGTGCCCCCCCCCTAAAAAAACTTTTCGGGGGCGCTTTTGGCTTTCAAAATGGCCGAAGTCCCCGGGCGGCCGGGAAAATGGTTTCACGGCGAGTGTTGGGTTTTTTGGTCGTTTTTAAAAAAAAACCAAAAGGTTGTTGGGGGCATAAAATTCCTTTTCCGCGGTCGTTGGGTTTGGGGGGGGGGCCCCCGGTCGGTTCGTTGGGGCAAAAAAAAAAGGGGACCCCCTTCGACGGAAAAAAAAAAAAGGCTGCAAGCAAGGTGTTGGCTTTTCTTTCCGGACCGTCCGGGTGGGGGGGGGGGGGGGAAAAAAAAAACACCCCCCCCCAAAAGTTCAGTGGGCCCGTGAAATTACCCCGCGAAGTTTTTAAAAAAGGGAGGCATAATTTCAATTAAAGCGGGATGGGTAAAAAAAGAAAAAAACTTTTAACAAAAATGGGGAATTTTTTCCCCCCTTTAAGGTTAAACCGGCGGGAAAGCGTGGAAAACCCGGGG
>VALG01015339.1:0-2500 GCA_009835305.1 Ipomoea purpurea | reverse complement strand
AACGAAGGACGCCCCAGAAAGTTGCGGAAAGCTTCGAAAGATTGGGGTACACACAGGCGCCGGAAACTTTGGGATACGATAGCGCGCCCACAAAGCATCGCGGAAAGTTGCGGTAACGCCGCGTGCCCAAGTGCGGACTATGGACGAGGAGCAAAACCAAGTAGACGCAGCAGCGCGCGACGAGTGTAGACGAGGTTAGCGGAAAGTCATGCGACGTATGCGACGAGGGCCCAGCGTTGCCGGAAAGTAGGGTACGAGGGCGACCAGGTTTGCGAATTGCTGCAAAGTTGGTGACAGGCCCAAGTCAATGGCGGAACAAGTTGGTACAGATGGATGCCCAGTTCGGAAAGTTGGGTAGTGGAGGCGCACAAGTTGCGGACATAATGCGGAACGAGGCAGCCAAAGTCGCGCAAAGTCGGCGACGAGTGAGGCACGTTGCGGAAGCTGCGACTTATGCGACAACGACGGGGCCAGGGTTGGCGGACTATGCGGCACAAGGAGCACCCAGGTTGCGAAAGTATGCGAACGAGGGGCCAGGTTGGCGGAAAGTCGAGGGCACCCAAGTTGCGACATATGCGAACGAGGCGCCCAGGTGCGGAAAGTTGCGGAACGAGGGCCCAGGTTGCGGAAAGTTCGGAAAGTTGGGTACGAGGGTGCCCAAGTTGCGGAAGTTGGGTACGTGGGTGCCCAAGTTGCGGAAAGTTGGGTACGTGGGTGCCCAAGTTGCGGACTTATGCGGAACGAGGGCAGCCAAGTAGCGCACAGTTGCGGAACGAGTGTGGCGAGGTTGCGGAAAGTTGCGGACTTATGCGGAACGAGGGCGCCCAGGTTGCGGACTTATGCGGAACGAGGGCGCCCAGGTTGCGGAAAGTTGGGACGAGGGCCCACAAGTTGCGGAAAGTTGGGGTACGAGGGTGCCCAAGTTGCGGAAATTGGGGTACGTGGGTGGCCAAGTTGCGGAAAGTTGCGTACGTGGTGCCCAAGTTGCGGACTTATGCGGAACGAGGGCAGCCAAGTAGCGCACAGTTGCGAACGAGTGTGGCGAGGTTGCGGAAAGTTGCGGACTTATGCGGAACGAGGGCGCCCAGGTTGCGGAAAGTTGCGGACGGGGCGCCCAGGCGGAAAGTTGCGGAAGTTGGGGTACGGGTGCCCAAGTTGCGGAAAGTTGGGTACGTGGTGCCCAAGTTGCGGAAAGTTGCGGTACGTGGGTGCCAAGTTGCGGACATATGCGGAACGAGGGGCAGCCAAGTAGCGCACAGTTGCGAACGAGTGTGGCGAGGTTGCGGAAAGTTGCGGACTTATGCGGAACGAGGCGCCCAGGTTGCGGACTTATGCGGCACGAGGCGCCCAGGTTTTGAAAGTTGCGGAACGAGGCCCCAAGTTTGCGGAACGAGGGGCCAGGTTGCGGACTTATGCGGAACGAGGGTGCCCAAGTTGCGGAAAGTGCGGTACGAGGGTGCCCAAGGTTGCGGAAAGTTTGCCGGAAAGTTTACGAGGGTCCAAGTTGCGAAAGTTGGGGTACGTGGGTGCCCAAGTTGCGGAAAGTTGGGTACGTGGGTGCCCAAGTTGCGGAAAGTTGGTACGTGGGTGCCCAAGTTGCGGAAAGTTGGTACGTGGGTGCCAAGTTGCGGACTTATGCGGAACGAGGGCAGCCAAGTAGCGCACAGTTGCGGAACGAGTGTGGCGAGGTTGCGGAAAGTTGCGGACTTATGCGGAACGAGGGCGCCCAGGTTGCGGAAAGTTGCGGAACGAGGGCACCCAGGTTGCGGACTCATGCGGCACGAGGGCGCCCAGGTTGCGGAAAGTTGCGGAACGAGGGCGCCCAAGTTGCGGACTTATGCGGAACGAGGGCTCCCAAGTTGCGGACTTATGCGGAACGAGGGCTCCCAAGTTTATGCGGAACGAGGGCGCCCAGGTTGCGGACTTATGCGGAACGAGGGTGCCAAGTTGCGGAAAGTTGCGGTACGTGGGTGCCGAGGGTGCGGAAAATTGCGGTACGGGTGTGCCGAGGTTGCGGAAAATTGCGGTACGTGGGTTCCGAGGTTGCGGAAAATTGCGGAAAGTTGCGGTACGGGGGTGCCGAGATTGCGGAAAGTTGCGGTAGGGTGCCGAGGTTGCGGAAAGTTTCCGAGGTTGCGGAAAGTTGCGGACTTATGCGGTACGGGGGTGCCGAGATTGCGGAAAGTTGCGGTAGGGGTGCCGAGGTGCGGAAAGTTGCGGTAGTGGGTGCCGAGGTTGCGGACTTATGCGGAACGAGGCCGCCCAAAATGCGCACAGTTGCGGACTCGTGCGGAAAATTCACGCAACAGAGGTTTACCCGCCAGCCACCCCAGTACTTTTACGACGGTTGCGTGTTGTGCCTTGGCCTATGTCGTTTTACCTCGTTCTCGTGCCAAAATGGCATATACATTGGTTTTAGAGCTTATTGTACTACTTAATTAGTGAGGCAAATGAAATGTCATATATTCATCTCACATTCCCAACAACCCCAAGTACTTGG
>VALG01015338.1:0-26235 GCA_009835305.1 Ipomoea purpurea | reverse complement strand
GTTCCAAATAATGAGCTTCAAGTATTACAAGTAGTATTGCAAATGGAGAACGCGGAGTGTGATCTGCACGTAATTTAGCCCATAATATGCAGTTCTTAACTTGGTCTTAAAGTCAATAGGAAATCATATTTTAAGCCAAGATAAGCGAAAGTATGATTAATCATAGAGTGATAAGTAATAAGCAAGGTAAGAGCATGCAAGGATATCACAAATTTCTAGGCAAGTATGTGAATGAAGAGTTAGTTATGGCTGTACCCTTACCCGTTGATGTGAAAATAAGCGAAGGGGAAAATTCTTTAAAGTTAATAGGATAACGTGGGAAGTTATGTGATATAGGTAAGGCTCACATCTCACCGCGCCTCCGTAAGATCCTGAATCCAATGTTCCTAAATACCTAGAGTTCAAGCCTAATTCCTAAAGGTCCGGTCTTTAAGAGTCTTATCCTAGGTCAAACTTAGGCTCTGATACCAAACTGTAACACCCAATTTTTAAGACTTTTAAAACTTATATAATAAAGGTAGAATCTCATTAAATCCCAAACAATAAACACAAGCGTACGGGTGCTATGTCACACCTGGGCTAAGGTAACTAACTAATATCCTCGAAAGTATAATAACATGGCACGCAGGCCGAAAGGGAAACTAT
Source organism: Ipomoea purpurea (assembly GCA_009835305.1). Lineage (NCBI taxonomy): Eukaryota > Viridiplantae > Streptophyta > Magnoliopsida > Solanales > Convolvulaceae > Ipomoea > Ipomoea purpurea. Next base: position 25,590 of record VALG01015338.1, on the reverse strand, counting down.
CTACACTTATGCTCCAATCTCTAGCGCGCTCCAGTGTCTATCCCTGCCAGAAAGCCAAAATATCGTCCAGCGAGAGATGCTGGTAACCCACTCCAAACCGCGTTGAAATACAATACAATATAGAGATAATATATAGATATACGAAAACCATTTTTTGAGCATGAAGATATAATCCTACGAACTCTAGCTTTTAAAACCGGGATGACTCGACAGATAACTAAGCACACAAGCAGCAGTTATAACAAGCATATGCAGTTCACAACAGAGAAGGCAGAAAGGCAAGCATAAACAATAATCATAACCCCAAACATAAACAATCCCAAACATAAATCCCATAGTCACATCCCCCAAGATACTCATAATCACAACTCATCCATATCTCCACACATAAGCACACTTTGTTGGCGCCACACGGACCAATCGCATGCCATACATGAGGTCAGCGCATATAGCTCTGACATGGCCACGCTAGCACCCTGCCCCGCATCGCAACGACGGAGGGTCGATCGCAACCGCCGATGAACCGCAGCATCCAATAGTTTTATCCTCAACCCAAACAGTGGACCGTAGCGCCAAGAGTATGTCATCCTGAACGGCAGCCCAGGAAAATGAACCGCCTGGTTAATAGTCATTAAATGGTTCTCAACCCCATCTGACTCCCGTTATATATCCGTTGATCGCACCAATCGTGGGACCGCAGCCCTATAATAATATTTATATACCTGACCGATCGCAACCCGGCCTGGTTAAGCAGTCATAACGGTTCTCCAAGCCCATCCAACTGCCCGTTATAGCCCGATTGATCGCAACAAAATCGGGTAACATGCACTACATAACACATAGCAAGCACATGCAACCCCACATAGCACATTGGGAAGGGGGAAAACGTATAACAAAACCTATGCGTGATCCTTCACATACTAAGAATAATCCTAAGGGGTTCATACTTCTTCCACCTAGGTCAACGGGATACCAATTCAACTAGCATGCAATATAAAGACTCATAAACCTACGAACGGTACTCGAAATATCAAACTAGACATAGGCACGATAGACGGAGTCCGTTTGACGCCACGGGGGTCGGGGGAACATCAAACGGGGAAGCCAAAGTCCAAAATGGGTATAAACCAGCGGGTAGCCGGTGGGTGAGGGTTCACCGCCCGGGCTCACCGCGCGCAACCACTGTTCTGGGCAGCGGTGCCCGGCGGCATGCTGCTTGCTGCGGCGCTGCCTGAACAATTGGCCGCGGGGTAGGTTGGCGGTACCCTACCCCCCACTGCGACTTCTTTCAATCACAAAAACGCCCGGGAGCCTCGTGGACCCGAAACCATGTTTAGAACGCTTTCAACCGATTGACCAACAACACGTAGACAATTAACGAATCCGAAAGCCAAGGAAACATACAAGACATAACTATCATGCTCTTCTAACATAATCAACACCACATGCGAATTCCACCAATACACCAAGAATAATACCAATCGACACAACCTAGGGTTCCTTTATCACTTTTAGATCAACAAAGAACACAATCTCTTCTAATATTCAGATTCGTGAGAAATTACATAGAAACATCCAAGAACATCATACAATTATCAAGAATATCAATATTAAATCATCAAGAACGCACATTAATCGTCAAAAGAACACATAATTAATCAAGAACCTCTCATTCATCAAATCATCAAAGATCACCCCATGAATCACCTACGTCAATTATTAATATAAGCACCTGTACGAATTCATCAAATACACATAACATGGGGGAAATCCTAAGAGGGGAATCATAGATATAAAATAGGTTTGTTGAGACATGGGTTACCTCTTAGCCTTAATTAATTCCTTGGCTATGAAGGGTCTTTCTTTAAGCTTTCTTCTTTCTTGATTTCTCCTAAGGGAATTCTTGGAACTTCTTGTGTGTTGAGAGATTATTATGGTGGAAGATCTAGGTGCCTCCTATATCCCCTATTTATATATTTATGACTCCTATGGTTTACTAATTCTATTCCTTATAGGACTAAGGACTTGTTTTAGGGATAATGGCCCATGGTCCATTGTGGACCATATTAATTAATAAAGAGAATCCTAATCATAATCTGAATAGTAAAAGGTTTACTTTCTTTATTCCTAATAGGCTTAAGACTCTAATTTAGGTAACGTCCACGGTTCATGTTGGACCTCATTAATTAATTAAAGGGAAACCTAACCGAATTAAATCATATTTAATTATTATTAACGGGATTAATTAAATAATTAATCCGGGATTGAAGGCCGTAACATGGGGTGTTACAGCTGCGGGCGTGTCAGAGCTATATGCGCTGACCCTCATGTATGGGCATGCGATTGGTCCTGTGGCGAAAACAAAGTGTGCTTGTGTGATGAGATATGGATGAGTTGTGGTTGTGAGTATCTTGGGTATGTGACTATGGGATTTTATGTTAGGGATTGTATATGTTGGGATATGATTATTAATTGTGCTCAGCTTTATCTGCCTTGCCTGTTGTGAACTGTATATGCCTGTTATAACTGTTGGTTGTGCTTAGCTCTATCTGTCGAGTCTATCCCGGTTTTAAAAGCTAGAGTTCGTAGGATATATCTTCATGCTCAAAATGGTTTTCGTATATCTATAATATATCTCTATATGTATTGTATTTCAACGCGTTGGAGTGGTTTACCAGCATCTCTCGCTGAACAGATATATTTGGCTTTTAGGCACGGACGAATAGATCACTGGAACGCGCTAGAGGTGTGGAGCGTATATTAGATAGTTCTTCTCTTTCGGCCTGCGTGCCACATTTTGTACTGATACTAATTGGGATTATTAGAATCTAGCCTGTGCACCTGAGTTCTCTAGCTCAGGTGTGGCATAACACCCCGTATTCTTATAAACGTATTTGGATTTATGATCATCTACCTTTGTTATATTGTCTTTAAAAGATTTATAAATCTCGGGGTTACAGTTGTATCAGAGCCTAAGTTTGACCCTAGTAAACGACTCTTAAGACCAGACTTAAGACACTAAGTTTGGACTCTAGGTACTCAGGAACATAGGATTTAAGAACCTTAGGACGCGTGGTGAGACCTACACGTAAACCTTACCCTTCCCTTATTTAAGGAAACCCTTCCCACTTATCACATCAAGCCAGGACACTGAACGCTAATCTAATATTCCTATAAAACGTTGACCCAGAAGGACAGTAACATGACACCGAACAGAAGACAATCAAGGACTCCAGAACCCACCACAGACGACCCCTTGACCCATTCTACTTCGGACACGAGGCCGATCTCTGGTGGATCCATGAGGGGCCCACTTACCGACAAGAACCGGTGTTCGACTGGGAAAACCTCAAAGCACGACTACGAGAACGATTCTATCCAACACACGTAAAGGTATCCATGTACGAAGAATTCCTCCATCTGAAACAAGGGACGGCTACCGTCGTGGAATACCATAAACGATTCCACGAACTAGCACGCTTCGCACCAGAACTAGTCCCCACCGAGGTGACCAAAATAGAGAGATTCGTATCGGGCCTCAACTTCGAAGCCCGAAAAGCACTTGTGGTAAGCAGGCCTCGGACCCTCAACGAGGCGTAATCCAGTGCCGCAAATCTCTATCGAATCCAACAACTCCAACATGGGGTTCAGGAACAGATACGAAAGAGAAACACCGGAGTGGAGCACCACCTGTAAAAAGGACGAGAAACGACACCGGCACAAAAGACCGAGCAATCTGACCAATCAAAGGCCACCCTTAGGAAAATGAACTAACACAAGAAGCTTCCCTTACCCAAAATGCAACAAAAGCCATAGAGGTAAGGACTGCATGGGCAAATTCCTGGCGATGCTTCAACTGCGGTGAAGAGGGACACAAAGCCTTCCAGTGACTCCAACCCAAAAGGGTCGCGCCCCACCACCGTGGGTCAACACGGGGCACCGCCACCAAGGAAACTACGGCGCTCCGGGAAAATATTCGCCATGAGTCTCAAGCCGACCTCGGGAACGAGGACAGTCTCAAGGAGGGAAACCGAACCCAGAAGACGAGGACCATGCAAATCCCGCGGAAGAAGATCAAGGAAACGAATTCTGTCTAGGATAAGCCATCAAACCCCTTGTAAACACCCCCTTCGCAGAACTTTACTTTAGCTTAGTTATTTCGGAGTTATTATAAATAAAGTCTTTTGATCGGCACTCGATCCCACTCACGGGGGTGAAACTAAAAGTCACACCAACAAGCCAAGCTTTTCCACCACTAAACAAAAGAAGGAAAAGATAAGGACCATACACCAAGAAGACTAATGCTACCACTAGGGATAAAACCTTAGACCTCCCATTCAAATGACCAAGACTCTAACCACTAACCCATGAGTGTTTCTTGAAACCTCAAGGGAACACTCCCTTTTTAAAACCCCTACAAATCCCTAAAACCCACAAAATCCCCAAATAAAAAACCCTTCTTCTTCCTCTTCTTCTTCTTCTCCTCCCTCACTTCCTTCCCTTCCCTCTCCCACTCACCTCACCGCCCCACCAAGGAAATTCCGGAGGCCGCCCAGCTGCAACCCGCTGCCATCACTGCCCAACGCCACCACCACGCCATCACTCCCTCGTCGCACCGACGCCGGAACCCACCTAGCCGCCACCACCCTCGCAAACGGAAAAGTCGCACCGCCGAGGACCTCGCCGGAAAAACACGCCGGAGCTCCGCCACCGTCTCACCGGAAAATCACCGGAAAGTTTGGCCGCCAAGAAAAGCTTCACAATGCCGAAGAAGCCCCTCGGAACCCGTACCCCGAATGGAGCAACGCCGATTACACCGTGATCGGAGGTAAAACCCTTGAACCCGACCAATTTTCACCGGAATTGGTTGATATGCTTAACCACCAAGGGCTTTTGGATACGTATCTCGCCATCAAGGGGGATACGTACCCCGAATTGGTGAAAGAATTCTATCAACACCTAGTGGTCACCAAAAGGGGTGATAAGCTAGAAATCACCACTAAAGTCCGAGGCAAAGAAATTATAACTCTCCGAAGGCCGCTTGGCCAAACTCTTGAAATTGACCACCACGGTTGTGTCAAACTACGACCGAAAGGGTGATTGATACCCAAAAACATGGGGTACAAAGACTTCCTCGGGTACACTACTGGGAAAGAGGAAGGATTCACTCGGCCACGCGACCAAATAGGAAGTGGCTCACGACGGAGCAAAAGATATTGGTTATGATTGTAACGATAGCCTCCTTTTGCCCACGACAATAAGAGCAAGGACGTGAGGAGTTTAGGAATGCACCTTTGCCTATGTCTTGAAACACAAAATCAAGTTCAACTTGCGCCCTCATGCTAAAGCACATGGAGTTTTGCAAATCAAGCAACGACTTAGCCTACCCTACGGGATGATCCTATGTTGGATCATGGAAAAGAAGGGGTGGACCTAAGCCACACCGAGGTCAAGGACGCGGCAATGGCATGATCTTTAATGCCCAAAACCTCTGCCGGAGATGATCTACTGACACCGAAGGGGGGCATTACTCACCCTCGAGGAATTTTGCCTCAAACCCGAGGAAGAGCGAAGGAATTGGCTCGACCAATTGGACATCTCCAACAAAAAGGCTCAAACGAGCAATCGTAAGTTGTGGGGTCTGGAGGGAAATGAGGAACAGAGGGAGGATGACGAGCCTAACCCAGCAGTGCACCCACGATCAGGAGGAACCCAAGGAGCAAAACGAGGCTTGATCAATGGAGGTTTTTTTTCATCTTGAATCCGCACGACCACTTTTTTATAGGGTGGCAGCAATCACTGGAGGCCACCTTTTTGGGCTCTCACAAGGGCGTCCAAGCTTCAGTGAAGCACGAGACCGAGTGTAGACCAAAACTTTTCTTATCAAACACCACCATAGTCCAGTCTACCCATGCTAATCAATATCGGGTCCACATTCCTAACCGGGGAGGCCAAGATTGCGGGGATGTTTAGGGTGAAGAATGGATTACCACACCGGGCTTCGGGACGTAAAGCCCTCGTAAAGGGGGGGGGGGGGGGAGAGTGTAAAACTCGTGTTACAACCCCTAAAACCAATTAATCATTTAACCAAATATCCAAAGGAAAGAATTAAATTACAATAATTAATTTAGAAGAGGGCCATACCATAGTCGTGGCCCTCATCCCTTAAAACCTTACCCTAGCCCTAAACGGAAAATAGAATTAGCAAGCTCCCCATATATTAGATCCCAAATTTAGGACTCTTGGGTATATAAATAGGAGACATAGAAGGCACCTAGAATTCCCCACCACAATAATCTCTCACCACACAAGAAACACAAGAATCCGCTTAGGAGAAATCAAGAAAGAAGAAAGCTTTAAGAAAGACCTTTCATAGCCAAAGGAATATTAAGCTAGAGGTACCCATGTCTCAACAAAACCTATTTTCATAGCTATGATTTCCCCTCTTAGGATTTCCCCCATAATTATTGTGTATTGTAGTGTATTTATTATTATTAATGTTGTGTGATGATTCCATGGTGATCTTGATTGATCTTAGATGATGAAGATTACTTGATAGTTATGGGTTGCTTCTTGATATTATGTGGCGTTCTTTGATGATTATACTCGATGTCATTGGAATATGTGTGATGTTCTTGATGTTTATCGTGATATTCTTACCGTAATCTTGGATATTAGAAGATGAATTATATTATTCTTGTTGATCTAAAAGTGATTAGAACCCCTAGGTTGTATCGATATGATATTATTATTTGGATATTGGGTGGGAATTCGCATGTTTGGGTGTTGATTATGTTTAGAAAAGCATGATATTATGTGCCGTATGTTTATTGCATTTGGATTCGTTAATTGCCCACCTGTTGTTGTCAATTGCGTTTGAAAGTTCTAAGCATGGTTCGGGTTCCACGGAGGTTCCCGGGGCGTTTTGTGATGAAAATAGTCAGTGGGGGTAGGGGACCCGCCACCTACCCGCGGCTAAAGAAGGCATCGCCGGCAGCGGGCAGCCGGCGGCTGCAGCCTGCCCGCCGGGCACCCGTGCCCGGAATATTATCGCGGTGGTGTTAACCCTCACCCACCGGCTACCCGCTGGTTTACACCCCACTTTGGGACGCTTCCCCGTTTGAGTTCCCCCGATCCCCGTGTGTCGCAACAGACTCTGTCTATTGTGCCGTGTCTAGTTTGATATTTCGGGTACCGTTCGTAGGTGTAACACCCCAGATTTTTAAGACTTTTTAAAATATAGTAAGAAGATAGAATCTCATTAAATCCCAAAGTATAATATAGAGGTTCGGGGTGCTATGCCACACCTGAGCTAGAGAACCCAGGTGCACAGGCTAACTAACTAATATCCTCAGGAATGTAAATGCATAAACATGGCACGCAGGCAGAAAGGGAAACTATTCTACTTCTACGTTCCAGTTCTAGCGCGCTCTAGTGACTTAATCTTCTGTGCCTGAAAGCCAAATATATCTGTTCAGCGAGAGATGCTGGTAACCCACTCTAACGCGTTGAAATACCATACATATAGAGATATATAGATATACGAAAACCATTTGAGCATGAAGATATTCCTACGAACTCTAGCTTTTCAAACCGGGATAGACTCGACAGATAGGTTAAGCATAACACCAGTTATAAAAAGCATATTCAATTTACAACAGGCAAGGCAGATAGGGCAGGGCACAACAATAATCATAACCCAACATGTATAGTCTCCAACATAAAATCCCATAGTCACATCCCCCAGATACTCATAATCACAACACATCCATATCTCATCACACAACACACTTTGTTGGCGCCATAGGACCAATCGCATGCCATACATGAGGATCAGCGCATATAGCTCTGACACGGCCCGCAGCACCCTGCCCCGTATCGCAACACGGAGGGTCGATCGCAACCGACTGATGAACCACAGTTCATCATAGTTTTGATCGCAACCAAACAGTGGACCGCAGCGCAAGAGTATGTCATCTGACCGCAGCCAGTTATATGAACCGCAACTCATGTAGGATAGTGGACTGCAGCCCTATATAATATTTATATATTGACCGATCGCAACCGGCCTGGTTAACAGTTGGGATGGTTCTCAACCCATTCAACTGCAAGTATAGTGGACCGCAGCCCTATATAATATTTATATACCTGGCCGATCTTAGCCGGCCTGGTTAACAACCGGTTATGGTTCTCAACCCATCCGACTGCCCGTATAGCCCGATTGATTGCAACCAAATCGGGGTAACATGCACACATAACACATAGCAAGCACATGCAGCCCACATTAGCACATTTGGGAAGGGGGAAACGTATACAAAACTTATGCGTGATCATTCACATACTAGAATAATCCTAAGGGGTTCATTACTTCTTCCACCTAGGCCAACGGGATACCCAATTCAACTACATGCAAATAAATAAGATCTCTACGAACGGTACCCGAAATATCAACTAGACATAAGCACGATAGACGGAGTCCGTTGGACACACCCGGGGGTCGAGGAAACATCAAACGGGGGAAGCCGGGGTCCGACGGGTGGGAAATTCCAACGGTAGCGGGTAGCCGGGTGGGGTGCAACACTATAAGATTGACTAGTCAAATACTAGTCCTTGAGTATTAAAATCAGGATTTTAGGAAATCATTCCTTAAATAAAATAGATTAATTACTCATTATTTATCCATGGATTGAATGTGGATTTTTGGTGTTCACATCCTTTCCCCCTTCAAAGAAGCTTCGCCCCCGAAGCTTGGGTACGACGAAATTATAAACAAACTGTGATAGGAAACAACATTGTGACATGAGGTTCAAGAATGAATCCTTTTGATCAAACTCAAAAAGTTCCACAAGGGTTTAACAGAAGTAAAAATAACAATTCAATTGAATTGGCAAGGTCAAAACGAAGGAGTAGATTGAGCATCACAAACTCTATTCTCAACACCCATATCTACTTCTACCCAAAAACTAAGGGCAAGACAACTAATGAAAACGCTTCCACAACCAACTAACTAACACAAGGCTACAAACAAAGCAGCACAAAGCAAGCACAAACAAAGCAAGCACAAAAGCAAACAACAAGCAACCAAACAACGGCGACAACGCCCTAAAGAAAGCAACTACAAGGAAAAGGCAAACAAGGAAACCACAACAACTAGAAAGACTCGCTCTCCAACTCCTCGAACTCTTCCTCGTCTTCTCTTCTACGACTCGAGCTGGCTTCGATCTGATCTAGCCGATGGTGCACAACAACAAACTGCGTCTTCATGAAAGCATAGCCCTCCTCCATCATGCGGTTCTGCTGACAAAGCAAAGCAACAACACGCTCTTCATGCGACGCGGGGTCGTGCTCCCTCTTGGTGCGAGCTTCCCTTCTTCGTCGGTTCTCCTCACTCTCTGAGTTTCTTTCCTCAGCTTCAACAGCTTCTGGCACACCCACCTCTTCTTCATCTTCGGCTTCATCGTCACCTCCCAAGCTCTGAACAGCGAGGCTCAACTTTCTGGCATGGATTCCAAGCTCAGCTGCTAACTCCGCCCGTTCATCAGGTGCTTTCCTTGCAACCTCTTCGAGCGTGATGTACTCGCCATCATCCAACTGAAACAGGTGACAACTCCGAAGGTTGATAGCATCCAACACAATCTTTCCACTTTAGGAAGACATCCATCCACACTGCGCCCTCTTAACCAAGATCCAACCAGCCAACACCATCCAGCTGAGGCAAACTCTTCTGTGATCCCGGTAGAACACCATGTGTTGCAAACATCAAGGCAGGCAAGTTGAACTTAACCGTATTCTTCAGACAAAAAGCAAAGGTGCACTCCAGCTTACCTAACAACATGCTCTTGTTATTGTTCGGCCAAGAGACAGTCCGATACCAACATCACCAAGATCCTTTGCTCCGCAGATAACCACTTCTTTTCCGGCCTAGAGGTTTGAGTGAAACCACTCATACGGCCTAGCAAGTAGCTCAAGTAGTCACGGTACCCCATGGTATCCGTACTAATCCAAGAATGACCTGTACTGAGCTACTCCGGTAGCAGACAAACTCAACAACTGAGCCAACATTTTCTCAGAAAGCACAACTTTAACGCTTCTCACCTTAGAGGTGATCTCAAGCCTTTCACCTTCCTTCGTGACAACCATGTGACGGTAAAACTCTTCACCAAGCTCGGGTAAGTCTCGGCCCTTATGGCGAGAAACCCATCTAACAAACCTTGATACCTAAGCATGTTCAACAAGGAACTAGAAAAAGATTCCGGATCAAAAGCTTTACCTTCAAGCACAAGGTAGTGGGTATCCACCCACTATGGTTTCCTAGCCAAACTTGACCTTTTAGGCATGGTAGGAGATGATCCAAAGCTCAACAAACAAAGCCACAACTTCTTCTTCTTCCACACTCTCGCAGCCTCTCTTTTCTCTCTCTCTCTCTCTCGCGGCTGCTTCGGCGACGCCGAGCACAGCAGGTCGACGGCAGCGCGGTTCGCGACGATGAGGCGGTGGCGGTGGTGGCTGGGCGACGGGTTGGGGTGGTACTACGGGTTGGGGGTTGGGTGCTCTCACGAGTAGAGAAAAGAAGAGGAGAAGAAGAGAAGAGAATTGAATTTAGGGATTTGGAGAAAAATTGGGAAAAGATAATTTAATTTGGGGATTTTTGGGTAAAGTGGGCATTTTATGGTTTAGGTGGATTAAAATTGAATAAATTCTAAGAAAGGTAATTGGCTCAAGTGGTTTAGAAGTGTGGTTGAAAAAAAATAGGCTTGGGTTTGAAACTTAAAGACTACAATTAAACTTTAGGCTTGATTTCTAGAATGCACAAGAAAGGATTTTTGGCAAGAATTTTGTATTTCCAATTGAAGAATTGGTCCTAGCACAAGATTTTCCAAAGATAGATGGCTACTTCAAAACAAAGTTTAGATGCCAACTAAAAAATCACTTAGCAAGAAGAGAATCTACACTAAGCTCTAATGAATTACTAACAAAGAAAAGCTTGCCAAGCAAAATTACTAACAAGAAAAGCTTGACAAGCAAAAGACAAGTATGAACACAAGATAACACTCAAGGCAACAAAGAAACACAACACTCTCGGGAAAAAAAGTAGACTCGAAGAAAAAGGGTTACCTGCTAACTCTTCTTCCACCAAACCCTACTGACTCCGCCTTGCGAACGCGCATCACGAAGATCTCTTCCGGGTGCCATTGCTCAACAGCTCCACGACCTGAACCAGCTCCCGATGCTCCTCCGGCTCCCCGGGATGGCGGTAACGCTCTTTGACCAGCTAACAGGGGACACTCTGCGATCTTGTGGCCACGATCTCCGCAGCGAAAACACCTGAACACAGAACCGTCGTAGCTGTGACCCACATGCACCCTCCCACAACGCCGACAAAGGGGTGCCTTGGCTTGGTTCCCGTGCTCCGTCCTAACAGGTCCTTGAGAAGAAGATGACACATTCCTGGCCGGGAAACTCGGTCTTGACCTCTTGAAGGTAGCAGAACTCCCGCCCTCAGATCACTTCCTAGCTTGCTCAAACGAACCCCTCCGAAGCTGCTGCACGCGATAAAGATCAGCGACACAGACGTATGCGTCCTTAAGAGTACTCGGCCTACTCACAGTCAAAGCTTTCCGCGCTCATAATTCAGACCGGCCACGAACTTCTTGACTTTGGTGAGTTCCGTCGGCACAAGCATCCTAGCAAAACGTGCTAGCTCTAGGACTGCTTGTGGTACTCCACCACAAGCTTAGACCCTTGCTGCAGGTGAAGGAACTCCTCGTACATGGCCACGCGCACTTGTGCAGGATAGAACCTTTCACGCATCCGGTCCTTAAGAGCTGTCAAACCAAACTCTGGTTCTTCAAGAAGCGAACCTCGTGAACCCACCACAAGTGCTTCTTGCCAAAAGTAGAACGTTGCAGTTCTACTCTCCTTTCTTCGGGGCAGCCCACCACGATGAAGATCTTATCAAACACCTGTAGCCACTCTTCAAGGACTACAGGGTCTTCCTCGCAACGAAGGTTGGGGCGATGACCCGACACTAAACGTCCTATGTCACGGTGCCAGCAAGAGGAGGAGCGGAAGAGCTGAAAAGAGCGTCTGCATGGTCTGGGTCAGCTGATGATTCTGAGCTAACTACTCGTTGGTCGGGGTCTCTGGGTGCGAGCAACGAGGACGAGGACGCATCGCGGCTTTCTACAACAACAACATGATACAAAAGCGACAAACAAGGAACAAAAACAACACACAGCTTTACGCGCAACCTAGAGTCCTAAGCCTAACACTTAGCTCTTAAGGTCGCTTAGAGGTCTCAAAACACACTTAACCACTTAGAAAGTCTAGACTTAACTCTTCCTAGGCTCTAACCTAGGTTTGATACCAACTGTACTCACCCGCCGGAACATGACCTATATAAAAAGGCCTTAACACCTGCAGATCAACACAAACTAGCACATAAAGAAAAGATAAAAGGGAAAACTGGATAAAAAAAATCCGAATGGGGTGTTTTGCTACGTCTACAAACCCGGTAACGCTATGGTGAAATCTAAGTGTATACAACTATCCAAAGAGACATCAATCTAGAACTACCACGGCACACAGGCACACAACACAAAGGAAAAGGTACTAGACTACCGGCTTCTAAACTCCGCGCTCGTCTAGACATCACCTGAAAGATACAAAGATAAACATTGGGATGACGCTCGGTCAGGCGATAATGCTGGTAACCCACCAATACCTGTTAAGTATCATACATTGGTATGGAATATACCAAAAATCATTTTCCGAAACGGAATAACCGTATGATGATCACAGCAGTGTAAAACCATAGTACAACTATCAAGACTTCATCACCAACAAAACACACGGGACACATCCCAAGACACAGCGCAGGTTAACGACTCACAAGAAAAGACACGACAACTACAACACATGTCTAGGCACAACATGCTTTTTACACACGTCACATGAGAGAGCATACAACAACGCTACACAAGCCTCGTGCCCGGACAGTACCGCGCCACGAGTCATGATATGGCCTGTTCTTTATCCTGTTCCAACCTTATCACGCACCCCCGGACTTGATATCTTAGTTGCCATACCTTTTACGCCCAGGACCCTGTATCATACATCCGACCATATTCCACCCGAGAATCGTCATTCCCACCAAGAACAACAACGAACGACCCTCATTCATAGTACCACGCGGCACTATCACCGCCACTGCCACCAGCCTGTATACACACGTTATCCACAACGTGACTACACCAAAGGTATAGCTCATGAATCACACCAGACCACCATGCCCGAGACCCGATGGCAAATACCTTGGTGACTAGTGTCCCATACCACAAATCGTGAAATCGCAGGTAAATCACACCACGCACCACAACTCAACACGAGGACAAACAAAGATCGCAACAAAGTATGAACATACTCAATCAAGAATGGATCACAGCCCAATTATGACAACGATGGTATTACACAAGTATAATCTCATCCAAACGGAAGGTACAAACAGACACACGTCAGCATTTAGATAACAACCTAGCATTCGCATTCCAACGGGCGGGCAGCCAACCGACTAAGATAGTTTTCAGGAACACACAACACTACCTCGTGCTCACGAACACACATGTGAAGCACTTAGTACACGATTCAAGAACCAAGCTTTAATGGATACCTACCATAGTAATGCTCTAGACATACGAACATCAAGAAGACACCAATATGTTCCACAAAAGAACATCGGAAGTCAAGGACATAGCAGAGAATACGCAACAAATCAGGGAACAAATCCCCGAACAAACACCACTGTGTACCCGCGTGACCACGGGTAGTGTCCCACCCAATGGCTCTGCCTGCGGGAACATTGCCCACAAAGGCCTGACCTCGCGGTAGCGCCGGCGGGCGTGCCGCCCCCGTCTCCGCCCCGGGAACATTCTGTTCCAACAACTCCTTCGGATTTTCCTTCTCCAACACAATCAGTCCAACAAATGCAAAGTCTCACCCAAATACAACAAATGACTTGAAATAGGAAAACGCAAGCAATGGCACAAAGGACCCTAAAACACAAAGCTCTGGATATGCAACTATCACAATACATCATAGCATAAACCCCCCAGTTTCATACAAAGAACAAGTAGAAATCAAGAAATCAATATATGTAGCATAAAATACAGTTTTGTAGACATGTTACCGTCTTGAACGACTAAAGACTTTCACTTTACACCACCGCACATATCTCCTACAAGGCTCACGTTTCTCAAAACCCAGCTTGAAATAAACTCAAAAGATTCATAAAGATCCTACCTTTAAGAAAAAGACAACTAAGATGGAACCAAAAAGACAAGATAAACTTAGATCTTACCCTCTCTAGATGCCCAAATAGGTGAAAGATTGAATCTTGGAGGCAAAACTTGGAATCTTGACAAAGGTCTCAACTTAGCTTGGAGAATAAGCTACGCCTCTTTTCTCGAGAGAAGGTAGAGAAATTTTTCTAAATTGTAAGGAATGAAATGAAGAAGTCTTCTAGGTTTGGTTACAATAGTAACTCTTGGTGAAAATTCAAGAATACCCGTACTAAGCTTTAGAAAGTGTAAAGGAACAATGGAACTCCCCACAAAGCTCAAGGTACAACACAACTTAAAGATTGACTAGTCAAATACTAGTCCTTGAGTATAAAAATCAGGATTTTAGGAATCAATTCCTCAAATAAATAGGATTAATTACTCAATTAATCCATGAATTGAATGTGGATTTTTGGGGTGTCACACCTGCTGTTCCTGCAAAAAAGAGGAAGGGTGGTTGAGTCTAGATCTCCAGTTTGGATCACTTTGAAAAGATAAAAAACACTGAAAATGTAGTGGTTAAAGGCAACTGCCCTTTACTGCCTGAACGTTTTTCTGTGAGTCTAAGAAACATGGCACATCGTCTTTGAGAAATCATATGGTGGCATGCCTTAAAAATCCCTCATGCAAAGGATACTAGGCAGTCCTTCTCACTTTCAATATTGTTTGAACTTCTACTACAGAGGCTCTTGTGGGGGTTTTAGGGACATGGGTCTTTAATCAAGAGGACATTAGGAAGGGCATTGTGTGAGATGATCATAATAGATGAACTCCCTTTTAGGTTTGTTGAGGGTCAAGGGTTCAAGAAGTTTATTCTTGTAGCTTGTTCTAGGTTTCAGATTCCTTCTAGGTGGACTATTTCTAGGGATATCTACCAAATTTTCCTAGATGAGAGGTTGAGTCTTAAGAAGTTGTTTAGGGTGGGCACCCAAGGGTCAGTTTAACCACTGATACATGGACTTCTGTCCAAAGGATTAATTATATGTGCATTACTGCACATTTTATTGATGACTAGTGGAGGCTTCAGAAAAAATAATTTCCTTTGTCCCTGTTTCTTCTCATAGGACCTTAGAGAGTTGTCTGTTGGAGTGGGGGATAAAAATGTGTTCACTGTGGCAGTGGACAATGCTTTTTTCTAATGATACAGCTATGGGAATTTTTTAAAAGCAAGTTGTTGTCTTGGGGTTCTTCTTCTTGCTAGGGTGCAGTATATGCCAGGAGGTGTATAGCCCATATCTTAAACTTAGTGGTTCAAGATGGCTTGAGGTTTGCAGATGAGTCAGTTAAAAGGGTGAGGGATGCAGTGAGATGGGTTTGGAACTCACCTGCTAGGTTGAATAAGTTTAGAGAAACTTGCTGAACTCATTGGGGTGGAAGCCAAATCAGCTTTGCAGCTTGATGTCCTTACAAGGTGGAACAACACCTACACTATGCTCAACACTGAATCAATATCAAATGTCTTTGACTCATATCATCAAAATGATCCTTCTTTTCTCCTAACTTGGTTCTGCACTTTCTATCCTTGATTAGGAGACTGTTGAAGAGCTTAATGAAGCTTTTGAAAACTTTTTATGAAATACAGTGAGAATATATGGTTCTCTTTATGTCACTTCTAACACATTCTTCTCTGAGATCTCTGATCTAAGTTGCATGCTGGAAGATATGACTAAAGCTGAGATACTGAAAAGGTAAAACACTTGTGTATTTATTTGTGTAATTGTGTATAACTTGTAAGTTGTATCTGTTTTTAAAATGTTTATGCTTTCTGAGTTTCTGTTTTATTAGGCAATGGGATGGGACAAAATGAAAGACACAGTTTGATAAGTACTGGGGGAGATCAAAAACAGAATTGAAGCCTCTCATTTTCTTTGCAATATTCTGGACCCCAGAGATTCAAGGAGGAAGTACCATGCATCACCATTTTCGAGTTGTATGCGATATGTCAAAGGCAAAGAATGTTTTGCGCAAGGGTGCAAAATGCATGGTTGCATTGTAGATGACTATGCAGGCTACATACTCCCTGACCAACCTGTCAGACCCCAGGCTACTACTTGTACATTTGGTAGGCCTGTCTCAAGGATGAAGAGTGAACTTAAAAAAAAAAAAAAAAAAAAGAGATTGGAGAGTGCTGGTGAAGCGAGTAAGCAGACAGAGCTACAAATTTACTTGAGTGAAAATATGGTTGAGGATGATAATCTGTGATTTTGATGTTCTTAAGTGGTGGAAGAGTCATAGTGAGAGATTTCCTATTCTCTCCAAAATGGCTAGAGATGTGCTTGCAGTTCCTATTTTCACAGTTGCATCTGAGATGCATTTAGTACAAGTGGAAGGGTGCTTTGATGCATTTAGGAGTTCCTTGACTCCTAAAATTGTGGAAGCCCTACTGTGTACCCAAGATTGGTTGAGGTTACATAATCAGCCAATCACACTTGAGGAAAATTTTAGATGAGGTTGAAAGATTGGAGAAATGTAAATATTTTTTTTAAAATCATTTCTTTTTTACTTTTTAAACTTGTAAGTCTAGAACTAATTACTTATACTTAACTATTTTGCAGAGTTACCCACTGGAGCTGCAACTACTCTACCATCAATGCTGCCATCCCATTCCCGTAATGTTTTCAATAATTATTATTTGTTTAACTAATTATTATCTTTATGTGTTATGATGTTGTACTGTGTTTGTTGTTTGCCTTCACAAGATGAAACTCTAAGAGTCTTATCAGGTCTAAGTGGCATGGCAACTTTCTATAATTATATTATAGAAAATGTTGCCCCTCTTAGAGTTTGAGCAGTATTCACTATTCAGTACTGATGTCCATTGCATCCATTCTGGATCTCCTGGTATGTCTCTCATCCTCTGAATTGTCTCTGTTCAGTTTTAATGCCATTATTATTTATTACTTATTTTTTTGGCAATGATTATGGCTTCCACCAACTGTCTGAACAAATGGTATAGTGTTGCTATGTTGCTCATGTGCTTTAAACACATTTGAGCAATTTGCCATGCACTTCCTGTACTTGAAAGGTAAAAATTGGCAATATGAGCCTATAAGGCTACTTAGCCTAATGGCCCCTACAAAACATAAATATTGTTTACTTATTAGCTGTTTACTACATATTTGTCTAATAATCTAATATGTGTGAATTTTCATATTACAGGCAAAGTGTAGAAATGCGTGATTGATGTCAGCTTGATTTTGTGAAAGAAGGTCCTAGATTTGAATGATTGCGTGAAGTTTAAGGATTAACTTCGATTTTTGATGTTTTGGAATTAAACACTTAACTTGATAATCTTTGTTTTTGGTTTACTTTTTGCAATTTTGTTTGTAAACTTAAATTATTGTAGCCCTGCAAAGTGCAAACTGTCCATTCAAAAGTTGTTGGGCATGTTTTATTTTGTTAACTTAATAGTTATTACTTATTTTGTTATTAGAGATTTGATAGATTAGATATTATCATATTAAATTAATAATATTATGTTGTTTCAGTTTTTAATTTTCAATTATTAATGAGGTTTCCAAATCCGATTCAAGTCCGATATCCGATCCGTATAATCCGAAATCCTACATATCGCATATCCGATAGGTTTTAGTTATAAAAAAACGGATAGGAGTTCAAATTTGTAATCCGCAATCCTATCGGATGATCGGAATAGCATCCGATCCAATCCTATCCGTCTGATGCAGGCCTACCTGGGTGTGCACACCCGTTCGCCTGTATGTGGCCAGCGCAGAAAATAGGACTGGCCGACCCAACCATGACTCATAAATGAAGAGTAAACCAACCAAAGAAAGTAACAAATGAGACTAGAATATGCTGACAAGGGACCATTCACCAACGTACCCAGATGACCTAATCACATATGCTAACCAACGAAACAAGAGTATGCACACTGCATCAACTCCCCAAATGCATAATGACCCAAAAGCTTGATTGTAACACCCCCCCAAAAAAAAAAAAAGAAAATCCAACGGGGTGGTTCTGGCCACGTCTACCAAAACCACGGTAAACGGCTAGGCGAACAATCTGGCAAGTGCTATACCTATCCTATCCCAAAACATCAGTCCTAACTAACATTGGCGCACCCAGGCCACAAAAACAAGGAATAAGGTGCTAAGGCTACGCATGGCCTTCTAGACAGATGAAATCCGCGACGTCGTCTAAACAGTCACCTGAAAGATACAAGATAAACTAATTGGGTGACCGACGCTCGCTCAAGCGTAATGGCTGGTAACCTCAACCAATACCTGAAGTATCACATACATAGGTATGGAATATAACCAAAAATCATTTCGAAAGCGGATACGTATATATAGCAGTGTAAAACCAAGAGTAAACACTCAACTCAAAACTCATCACTCCACAAAGAACACGCACGGGCGGAACACATCCAAGCACCAAACGGTTAACGACATCACAAGAATAAAGACACGACAACGACAACAACAATTCATGGCAAAACATGCTTTGTGACTAACCAGGGCCCGCACAATTAGCGAGAACTACAACAACTCGGCTATCACAAGCCGTCTACTCACCCCGCCACGAGTTGATATGCCTTCATTTTTCTTCTTTCTTTCCTTATGCCTGTTCCAACCCTTAATAGCTACCCCCGACCCGTTATAATCTTAGTTCCAACCTTTACCTCCAGGACCCCTGTACACACACCTTAAGCACACAACCATAACGACCTTTAAACACAACCGACATGCACATTAAGCACAAACTCAAACACCTTAAATTTACTAGATTCAAAAATTGCCAAAATTGTCGTTGAAATTAAAGGGCAATCATGGCCACCGGGTAGGAGACACAGTAGCAGCGTCAAGGATGGTTCGCTTAGACGAAAACAACGGCAAAGCATCAAGAATGAACGATCATGAGAAAACTTATACTGCTGATACCATATGATTGTTTGTATTCTGTGATAAAAAATTCATACGCAGTACAATACATGATGATACAATATATTATGTAGGATTTTGAAACTCAATAGAACTAGAATTGTAGAGTTCTAACAAGAATAAGGGTTTTTAAAGAGTTTAAGTAAAAAATGATTTCATATATCTACATAAAAAGGGGAGCATAGTCTTATTTCCATAGCAAGAATGGAGAGAGGATATCTACTAGTAATAAAAAAAAAAAAAAAAAAAGTATGACTGAAAAAATCAATGATAAAAAGATAAATCATGTGGTCCTTCATACCATTGAATCACAAAAAAAAAAATAATAAAAGAATTTCCCGACCATATTTTCCGACCACCATAACAAGATTAGTTTAAAAAATTACTATGGACAAAAATTTCCGACCACTTTTACTTTGTGGTCGGTATTTCCGACTACCATGTAAAGGTGGTCGGAAGTTCCGACCACTTTCCGACCATTATACTCTCTCCGTCGGAAAAATGAAAAAAAAGTCTTTTTTTGCGACCACTTTTTTGGGTGGTCGGAAATGAGGTCGGAAAAACGTTTTCCAGCCGTGGATGTCGACCTGAAGACGGCGGAGTTTTGGGTACAGATTCACAAACTCCCCCAGAAGCTGGCAACCATGCAGATGGTTGAAGCTATAGCTTCTACATTTGGGAAGTTCATCAAGGCTGACCTCACCAACTATGATGGCACCATGAAGGCGTTTGTAAGATTAAGGGTTCGTATTGATATTACTAAACCCCTGAGAAGGAAGGTGAAGATCAACCCTCCGGGAGGAACTGCAATGACACTCGAATGTAAGTATGAACGCTTACCAACGTTCTGTTTCCTGTGTGGAAGAATCGGTCATTCCGAGAGCTTCTGCCCAGTCGACTTTCAATCACCGAATGGGGACCTAATGAAGGCCTATGGTCCCGAACTGAGAGTAGTTGGGCGCCGAATTCAAAACAGCGAAAATAGATGGCTCCTCAATCAATTTCCATCCAAAAATCCACAGCAGGCCGGAGGCACTTCTGATGATCGGAACCAGGAGCCGGAGCCGGAGACGGAGCAGAGGCCGAGGTACGAGGATCAGATAAGACAAAAAGCATTTGGTACAAATGTTTGTCCACCGGGTAATACACAGAGTGGAAATGAGCTGACTGGAGAAAGCATTTACTACCATCCCAGAAGCATCATTGATCAAACAAAGGGAGCGGCGGGTTCGCACGTCATGTTACCAGAGAAAGGATTTTTTCAGAAAAAGTCAGTAGGAAATCGTGAGCATTTATTGCATGGAGATACCACCACATGTATTACTCAACCGCTATCCTCCATCCCTTTTCATCCCTTTGACCAACAGACGATCTGGGCCAATACCAACCAGAATCACGCTATCAATCTTAATGGGCCACATACTGAGCTGATTACCCCACTGGACAAGGATAAGAAAAGAAGGAGAAGAGAGGCTATTGGGCCTTCAGAAGCCCAAGATTTTACCATGCACCATGAGGACGAATTGGGCCAGGGGCCAAAAAACTTGCTACAGGCGGGCTCTGCTTCGCAGACCCGCCTATCCCAATGAGTCTCATTTCTTGGAACTGTCGAGGGCTTGGCAACCAGGAGACAGTTCAAGTATTGATGGACATTGTCCATACAAAGAGGCCGATGTTATTATTTTTAATGGAAACAAGAGTAAACTTAAGCAAAATGGAGATCATTAAGCACAATTTGGGTTTTGAGGGCTTATTTACTGTGGATGGTATTGGGCATAGTGGACGTCTGGCCCTACTTTGGAAGGCTGGACCGGATATCAACATTACTAGTTTTTCAGTTAACCACATAGATGCTGTTATCACTTCTGAGGATTATGCTCAATCTTGGCGGTTCACAGGTTTCTATGGTTGCCCGGAAAGAAGCCGCAGAAAATTCTCATGGAATTTGCTAAAAAATCTATCTTCGCAGAACTCCCTACCGTGGATTACAATGGGAGATTTCAACGACCTCTTAAATCCCAACGAGAAGATTGGCAGACACCCACACCCGCAATGGTGTTTCAGAGGATTTTCAGAGGCAATTCATGCTAGTGGATTAAGAAATTTCGATTTTGAAGGCTTTCAATTCACATGGGAAAAGAGTAGAGGGACTCCTCAGTGGGTGCGAGAGAAACTTGACAGGATATTAACGAACGATTTATGGCTGGAGCTTTTTGGAGAAGCCACCGCTTCATCATTCGAGGCACCATGTAGTGATCATCTTCCCCTCATTATTTGGTCGTCTCCAACAATCCGGGTGAATAGAAAGAAGCGATTTAAGTTTGAAAATTGCTGGATTTCCGAACCTCAATGCAGGGAGATTATTAGCCGGAACTGGGTAATATCTGAAGGTATGAATCTGAACACTAGGTTTGAATTATGCAGTAGGGCTCTTTGGAATTGGGGGAAAAACTTGAATATGAACCTCCAACCAAGAATTGATTTCTGGAAAAGGAGAATGGAATGCTTAAGAGGAAGGACAGACAACCAAGGTGTTCAGGAGTTCCTTACAGCTCAGAGGAGTTGCATTAGATTAATTGAACAGTACAGCAGGTTCTGGAAACAAAGGGCAAAAGTCTTCTGGTACAAAGGAGGAGATAACAATTCAAAATTCTTTCACAAATCAGTCAAGAAAAGGAGAAGAGACAATTCATTCATGAGGCTTCGTGACAATTCTGGAAATTGGGTTGAGCGAGGACTAACTTGAATAATCTAATCAGAGATTATTTTTCAAATCTGTTCAAATCCACGGTTGGGGATCAAAATCCGGTTCTTCGATGCATCAACACAAAAATCACAGACCTTCAAAACAACACTCTACTGCGACTTTTCACAAGACATGAGGTAAAAGAGGCTGCCTTCAGTATGCATCCGGATAAGAGCCCGGGTCACGATGGCCTTAATCCGGATTTTTTCCAAACTTATTGGGATATTCTCGGAAATAGTCTGGTTAATATGTGTAACAACTTCTTGTCTACTGGCGAACTACCGAGGGGACTAAACACCACCCATATTGTTTTAATCCCGAAAAAGGCTAATCCAGTCTCAATGGGGGATCTCAGACCGATTGCTCTCTGTACAGTTGCCTACAAAATTCTCACAAAGGCCATGGCCAATCGTCTAAAGCCAATTTTGGAGGGGATTATCTCAGATAAGCAGAGTGCTTTTGTCCCGGGGAGATTAATAACATATAACATAACGGTGGCCTTTGAACTACAACACTTCTTGAAGAGGAAAACACAGGGCAGGGAGGGATTTGCTGCCTTAAAGCTAGACATAAGTAAGGCCTATGACAGAGTGGAGTGGTCGATGCTGAGTGCCACCATGTTAAAACTGGGCTTCGATAGTCGTTGGGTGACTTTGGTTATGACTTGTATAACCACAACAAATTTCTTCATTCTAAATCAAGGGGATGAGATTGGTCCTTCATCCCGAGCCGTGGGCTTAGACAAGGGGATCCTCTTTCCCCCTATTTTTTTCTCTTAGTTGCAGAAGGTCTTAGCGCTATGCTGTCAAGATTGAGGATGAGGGAAGGCTTCATGGAATAACAGTTGCACAATCAGCACCACGGGTGAGCCACTTACTGTTTGCTGATGATAGTTATGTGTTCTTCAAGGCTAACCAGCATGAGGCAAGTAATGTAAAGGAGATCCTCTATCTTTATGGAATTGCTTCTGGACAATATGTAAATTTGAGAAATCCTATGTTTGCTTCAGTAATAATGTGGGGGAAGGACCAGGGAATTAGTGAGTGACATTCTAGGAGTGAGAAGAGTTGGGGAGCTGGAAATTATTTAGGGCTTCCTATGATAGTTGGAGGAACAGAAGGGAGGTGTTGGGGTTTTTAAAAGATAAATTATGAGCCGTATTCAAAGTTGGAATCATAAATTCTTGTCTAGGGCGGGTAGGGCTGTGTTGTTAAAAGTGTCATCCAAGCCATTCCATCTTATGCAATGGGAGTGTTCCTTTTACCATTAGGGCTGTGTAGGGAGATTGAGAATGTCATGAACTCTTTCTGGTGGAGATGGGGTAGAAGTGAGAGTAAGGGTATCCACTGGAAATCTTGGGGTAAACTCTGTTATCCTAAGAGATGGGGTGGGCTAGGCTTTAGGAATCTTAGAGATTTCAATCTGGTTATGCTTTCTAAACAATCATAGAGGTTGATCAATTTCCAGAACTCCCTGGTAGCAAGAATATTCAAAGCAAGATATTACCCTAATTCATCCTTCGTCGATCAAAGGGGTGCGAACCCGTCTTTTATATGGAGCAGCCTGGTTCAAACACAGGATATCGTCAGGAAAGCACAGTAGGTGGAGAGTGGGCAATGGTTCTCAAATCAACATTTGGAAGGATGATTGGCTCCCGGACAAATCCAACCCCAAAGTGCAATCCTTCCCCTACCCTCTTATGGAAAATGCAAAGGTGGCTGATCTAATTTTGACAGAGGGAAATAGGTGGACGAGGAGATCATCAGACTTATGTTCACTCCTAAAGATGCCAATCTCATTTTAAGCATTCTTTAGCTAAGCTGCAATACCAGGACAGAGTTATACGGTCGGCCGATGATGACGGACGCTTTACCGTGAAAAGTTGTTATAAAGCAATCAGAGGGGACTTGATTGAAGCCGATGCCCACCCTTGGGCAGCTGTCTGGATGCTAAAGATCCCACCTAAAACTAAGGTACTCTTCTGGCAAGCATGCACAAACAGCCTACCCACTAAAGATCTCCTTCGCATGAAGAAGGTGGAATGCGATGATGTATGCCCCATGTGCAATCACTCTGTTGAATCTATCTCCCATCTTCTTGTGGATTGTGCCTACGCTAGAACCTGCTGGAATCACTCAGGTTTGCATCTAACTGAGATTGGGGATCTCTCCTTCCCGAACTGGGTGAATCAAAACATCACTAGGATTAACAAAGGAAATTTCTCTTTGTTAGCTCTCATTTGCTGGGAAATTTGGAAGCAGAGAAATGATAAGATATGGAATGACTCAACCCCTCTTCATGAGCATCAACTTGTTAGAAATGCAAGGAGCTTCCTATATGAGTGGACAGAGATTACAAAAATCCAATTCCCCATCATCATGTTTCATCTACTACAGTTTCAAAGGTGGACCAAACCACAGCAGGGCATGATGAAGATGAATGTGGACGCTGCGATCAACATCTCCGAAGCAGCCATGGGTCTCGGATGTGTCATTAGAGATGATGAAGGTCATTTTATTACAGCCCGGGGAACTCAGTGGAGAGGCATATTTAACCCAGGGAAGCAGAAGCCGTAGCCATCCGTGAAGCTTTAAGTTGGCTAAAATCACTCAATATGGACAATGTGCAGGTAGAATCTGACTCTTTGCAAACAGTTCAGGGCCTTAGAGAAAAGGGCGGATCTTCTTCTTTCCATCTGATCATTGATGATATTAAACACATCCTAAATGATTTCTGTAATGTGTTTGTTTTGTTTGTCAAAAGATCAGCGAACCAGGCAGCTCATGAGTTAGCTAGGCTGTCTTGTTCTTTGTCTGATTGTTCGGAGTGGTTCCATAACCCTCCTCCTCATCATTTGTAATGTGTTGGTTTCTGATTTATGTTAATGAAAGTCATGTTGGTTCAAAAAAAAAAAAAAAGAAGGAAAATACTTGGTGTACTCTCATTTTAAACTCTAAACTTAACTTTACCACACATGCTTTTGATGTAGACACTTTTCAATGAACACACATGATGAAAATAAACCAATCATTGTTTGTCATCTCAGGGGAGTATAAATAAAGAAGTAGAATTTTTGGAGTTATGTAATGAACTCAAGAAAGACTTGCAGCCATACTGCCAAAGCTGCGTGGAGTCCAATTAGCGCCCAGACTGTATGCACGGGCACGTTAATTAAAGCTTTGACTGGTTTTTTTTTTTTTTTAAATTCAGCTTTTTTTTTTTTTTTTTTTTCATATTATTTTATCTAATTTTTCTTTCCTAATCACACTTACAAAAAATTTTCAAAAAATATACCAAAATTTTCACTATTGAAAATGCCGTACCAAAAATTAGTAGGTAAGTCATTTAAAGCTCACATTTTTTTTTGGTCGAAGCATTAAAGTCACTGAATTGTAATAATTAATGACATGACATTTATGTACACTCTGAATGTTATGTAATCTCACGGTCAGAACAACCATTGTTAGAGCATCCTTTCAGTTGAGTATATTAGAGGGGATTATAAGATTGATTAGAAAAGAGAATATGAGAGGGAGAAAAAAAAAACAAAAAAAAAAAAAGGACTGATTTTTTAATTAAAAAATTTTTTTTTTAAAAAAGTGAA
>VALG01015337.1:0-56603 GCA_009835305.1 Ipomoea purpurea | reverse complement strand
GAAATTATTCTATAGTCTTAAAAGTGATCAAATCTTTAAAAATTTAAAGTTTATAAATTATGTGACAATTTGGCATTAACCCTAAAATGTTGTTATGTCAAATTTAATTAATTTTATTTGATCCTTTAACATAGAACATTATTTATTATCCCAATACTCCCAAACCCCAATACATACAAAATGATTTTAAAAACAATAGAATTTTTTAAATAAAAAATATATTTAATATTAAAAAAATAAATCCTTCAATGATAAAAAGTAGGCGCGTTAACTAGGTAGATACAGGGAAGCCTCCAAAAACAAACGGAGAAAGATGGGATTTTGAAAAGTGGTTTCCTTTTCAATTTTGGAGTCTGACTCTCTTTCACAACTCCCTCCCGCAACTCGCACCATTCTTTCTTTCTTCCAACTTCTAATAACCTCTGATATTCCTTCTTTCCTTTCCTTTCGATCTCCTCTCCTTCTCTATTTCTTTTCTTTTCTTTTCCTCACCTCCCTCGTTAAAGATTCTTCTAATATACAGAGTTAGAGCCTTTGGCTTAAACTATGAACGCAAGGCTAGTGTTTCCAGAGAGCTCAATGCAAACACACAAGGTCTGGCTACTCTTTTATTTTTGCTCTTTTTTTTTTTTTTTTTTTTTTTTTTTTTTTTTTTTGGCTAAATACAGGGTGTTCTTCAAAACTCAATCTTTTTGGGTTTCCCCATAATTTTGCTTCTGTAATCTGGTGTAAGCATACTGTTTTATCTCCTTTTTTTGGTTTATGTATTTTATTTTGATGCCACCTTTGTTTTCATTTCATTACCTTTCCTTCAATCGATCATCCAATTTTTGAAGCTCTGTGAAATTAGGGACAGTAATTATATTTAAGAAGATTTTAAATTTTAATTCCAGATGGAAAAAAACTGATCTTTTTTGGATGTGTTCACACTTCACAGTTCTAATATTAATCCAATTTCTGGATTTTGGATTCAAGTATGTTGATACTTAATAGAATACTGCCTAAAAAAAGGTTCTTCACTTCTTCCAAACTTGTCTTCCTCAGGTCTGGCAGGTGCTAAAGTTATTTAGTCCTAGGTAGAAATGTAGAATACTAATGTGCCCCACCTATATTTTACCTAACATTTGGACATCTGTAATAACTTGTCTTAAGTATTTTGTTTCTTCTGCTTGGTAAGCTATCCTTCCTGGTTTAGATATTTAAAATATGCAACATTGGGGCATCCAGTTATATAATACTTAGCTACTACAAAAGAGAAAATAAATTAATCTATGGCTTTTGTTGCCCTTTGGTGCTCTATAGCTAATACTTTGTGCTGTTTCATAATTATTGGTGTTTGGTAGTTGGCCGCATTTCAAGTTGTGTCTCATGTTGAAATTTTATAATGACGCCATGGATATTCTTTGTTAGCACCAGCTGTATACATTGGGTGTAGAATGGAGACACTTTGATTTGTTGTAAACTAATAGTGTGCCAAAAGATTGAGGTGTTTCATCATTCAGAAGCAATAATGCAGAAATGTTAGTGAATTAGGGTGCTGGTTGTTTTCTTTTGTTTACGGTATATTCCAAATCTTGGTTTTTTGATTATATTTCTAATAAGAGGTTTGCCAGATGGTAGATGGGGTTGTACTTTGTAGTCATTTGTATTGTAGAATTGATGTTGCTACTAACTATCTGGCATATTAGAAAAAGAAGGGTACAAGGATAAGAGATGAACTGATACCATTGGTTGCATTTTTAATAATGTATTTTACTATTTTATGATTAAGACAGGTAGACTATTTAGGATATGCTTCCAAATGGGAAATTCTTAGTGCCCCACTTTGATAGAGGTTAGTAGATGGCTGAATGATTTTTTTTTTTTTTTTTTTTTTTTTTTAAAATTTGAGAGAGACAATTTATTGGCTGATGATTGATAGTTTATTGGACTCGAGTCTCTTGCAAAAATCATACTCCATATATTTTTACCAGTTCAAAAAGATTTATTTGGAGATGTAATCTATTCTCACTTCTTAGTATCCTTGTGCAGAAATTACGTGTATGGGGGTGGGTGGGTTGAAGATACAATTTGAGGTATTACGGGAAAATTTGTTATTATACTGTCAACAAAACCATAGTTATGAAAATAGGAAGCCAGTAAGGCACATTGCAAAGATTATGTTTGAATGCTTTCTTGTTTGATACTTTAATGGAACTCTATGTTTCATTCTGTTTATGTTTGATTGCACATAGTAAAAACGCTATAATTCTTGTCTCCTGTCCTTTTACAGATACCTCGAGGGGCTACTTAAATTGCCAGAGAACAGGGAATGTGCCGATTGCAAGAGCAAGTATGTAATATTAGTATCATAAACTGATTTTTCCCGTAAACTATCCAACTTAACATAATTACATTTTGTAAGGGAAAAAAGTAATCAAGATGATATTACTCACAATGTGTATATGATTTAATGCAGAGGTCCAAGATGGGCTAGCGTGAATCTAGGAATCTTCATATGCTTGCAATGTTCTGGTGTTCATCGTGGCCTTGGTGTACATATATCAAAGGTGCCTCCTTTTTCCACGTCGAATGTTCTTGACATCTGCGTGTTAAAATCATGCTCTGTATTGTTGTTTTTTTCCAGGTGAGATCTGCGACTTTAGATACATGGCTTCCGGAGCAGGTTGCATTTATCAAAAGTAAGTGTGATTGGTTCCTACTTTTGCTAAGCATTCTGAGAAGGTGAGGCCTAGAACTAACATGACTCGCTCTTGCTTTCAGCAATGGGAAACGAGAAATCGAATAGCTATTGGGAAGCTGAACTACCTCCCAAGTACAACAGAGTTGTTGGAATCGAAAATTTTATCCGTGCAAAGTATGACATCGTAGACTGATTGGTACCCACTAAGTTTTTTTCTTGGTTTAACCTTCTTGTTCTCTCCCTGGATAGATAACTGTTTGCCGGTTTGTGGATAACATCGGATGAATTTGTTAGGTATGTGGAAAAAAGATGGATTTCGAGAGATGGGAATAGAAAAATCGAAGAGCAATCAAAGAAGCTCGATCCTGGGACTAGAAAACGAGTTGGATATGCAAGAGAGTGCAATCGATTCCCTGAAGAGAGGGAAAACCAAAAGCCGCCCAATTCAGATATAACTGCAGTCCTTCGAAAGAGCACAAGCAGTCCTGGATCTTCTATATTTGCAAAGAAGGTTAATAGTTTAAACCATTCCCAATCTTAAAGAACTGTTTTTTTTCCCTCGTTCATAGGGTTCCAGTATATAGTTTTGTTCTTTCACAATCATGAATTCATGATCGGCTTCTCTTGATGTTTTAACTTACCGAACAGGTTAGCATGGATACCATGCCAGTTGTCTCAAATTCAAAACCAGCCAACCAAGATGTTGAAAAGGAAAAGCCAAGAACTGAAGCCTTTCAAGTTACCTCAGGCGAAAAGTCAAATTCGACTTCATTTGATTCTGAAAGGGCAACTCCGAGCCCCAGTGTCCTGATACATCGACCCGAAAGTGATTGAAAATTCAAAACTAGCCTCCTCTGAGGTCGAAAAGACAAAACCAAGAGACAATGCCAACCGGTTTCCTCAGTACCTAAAGTTGATTACGCTACTCAACTCTTTAACATGCTCTTCATGGAGGAGCCTAAAGAAAACGACAGCAAATTGACTGCTCCTGCTGTGGGATCTCAATGTATGTCGCCCCTTTCAAAGCCCTCTGAAGAGCCTAAAGAAGATTACAAAAAAGCGTGTGCTCCACCTGTGGAATCTAACTGTACGTTAGTCCTTTCAAAGCCAGTTGAACAGCAGAACGTTTCCTCCACTGCCACAAAAGGCAAAAACAAATTCGATCCTGGGATCGAAGAACTGATGAAAGATTTCAATTGGAATACCCAACCTGTAAGACCTCTTTAATCCAAGGGGATTGATTAACACTAGAGTTTTAATTTCCATTCTTGATTCTTTGTGAAACTTCCCCCCCTTACATTGCCTCATCTGTGCAGGCTAAGATTACGGTCTCACCCGCTATCCATCACCAACAACTTGAGATGCAGGCTCAGCCGCCTCGTCATTTGGCTGCTGGAAACATGCCTTATGCTGCTCCGCAAATCCCATATCCACACACTCCCTATGGTAACCATTTATCTTCTCAGAGCTGGCAAAGCAACGGGGTTCAAGTCCCCGGAACAATGTTTAAACAGGTTGGGCTATGGATGAAATTCAACCCTTTTTCACTTCTCGCTTTCCTTTCCCCCTTCCCCTCCCTCAAAACCATCCATCAAAGTCCTTATCTCGTGACTTTTGTTTCAGGTTGGAAATGTTCAACCTTCACCTGTTGCTGTTTCTTTGGTTCCTTATCCATATTCCAGGTACAGAGCAAAATCCTTTCCTTACTAGATATTCAAAAAGTCTATAGTCCCAATCTAGCAAAACATTCATAGTATCAAGAAATATAATGTTTTGGTGGCAATCTCAGCTAAGTTAGTCAAATTGTCAATTTGGTAACCATAAGGTTACAAGTTTGACTCTCAGCATGAGCGCCTTCTATAGTTTGAGCCAGTCAGCCTACAATGTAGGCTGGTTTACCTCTTTGTGATCCTCGGCTCGAGTCACAAGCCAGGGTTTACCAATGTACACTTTCAAGTAGTGATTGCGGGTCTGTTATATTGTTTTCTGGAAAAGATGCTGAGATATGAAGAATGAAAGCTTTGAGCATTGGCTTATTATGAGTTGATTTTGTAAATATGATATTGCAGCATGTATACAGCAATGCAAGTAGCCCCAGTTCATGGAATCACAGGTGCCGGAATAAGTAGGCCGCCGTCTTCTCTGCCACCAATCTCAGTCGCTGCATCACAGTCGGCAGTAAACCGGGATTTCTCAAGCATGCCAGGAACACTTACAAGACGATGAAAGTTACTACTATAAATTTATTCTACAAGATTGTAAATTCATTTCAGGCATTGCATGTAACACAAACCTTTCCTCGCAATTTAGAATACATAATTTTTTTTCCCAAAAGATTCCATAAATTATTAGAAATTTTTTACTTTAACATGCATTTGATTGGAATGAAGGAATTAGGGAGGAAAATAATTTTAATTCGTAGATAAAGAATAAAGTAGAAATTCAAATTAGTAGTTACAATTGAATTTTTTCATCATTAAAAATAAATAAATAAATAAATTGAGCACCGGCCAAGACCCAAGATTCAATGATACAATTCCGTGTTTCAAGTAACGTAAGACTGTAATAAGATTAATGTTGAGTTACACTTGGACGAAAGCAGATGAAAATTTCCAGGAATTTCACTGTATACACACCGGAATCCAGATGGAGATTTGCTATCACTCTTGTGAAAGCGATGGCTTTTCAGAAACTGCTAAATTTGCATTTATTATGAAAACGACAAGTATGTATGTGAAGGTACTAGAAATTACCCAAGTAGGAATTTATGTTTGCTTGATAATTATTTTTTTTTTTTAGACCAATTATTAGGGGAAGAATGTTGACTAAGAATTCGAGTCTTATTCAAAGTATTAAATAATTTTCGTAATTGGGAATGAATTAGGTTTAGACTTTCTTTAAAAAAACATTAATCATTAGTAAGTTTAACTAATTTTGGACCAAGGACACGTAAAATTTGTCGTCCTATGTTTATGATTAACCTCTACCTTTAGCTTGGTTTGGCATGAGTGGTTGTGTACTCTTATCCCTTAAAAAGAGAAGTTGAGAGTACAAATCTCCTCTCGTATGGAAAAATCAATCTGGTTAGCACTTTACCCCTTAATTGAGTCGGGTCAGTGTGAACGGTAATTAGTCTGGTACGAGCTTAAAGGTGTCTCCTACAGTTAGGGCCTGCTCAGGACACCTCGTAATAAAAAAAGAAAAAAAAAAAAAACCTACCCTGCTATATGATTCTTTATATGATTACTATTGGACTTTTACTTGTTTGACCACTTTTTATTTTAATTATTATTAATTCATGGTAAAGTCACACCGATACAATTAGTCATTAAGAGTGGGCAAAGACCAAACATGAGAAGATCCAATTATGAACGCCCATTTGAGGGAGTATCAAACGTGTGATGAAGACTCAATTGTGAACCTCCAAAATTCGTTGCCAGTAGACACGTGGTAAATTATGTCTTTTTTAGTCCTGGGTAAAATTCAAATTTTGCACTTGTAACTTGTTAACAAAGTAAAGTTTTAAATTTATTTTGAATTGATTGACCAATTGAGTTATGCAACCTGTGTCTCAAGAGAAAATATATATATTTAAAAATATTCTAACCATTGTCCAACTATTTTAAGTACTATTAATCAATAACTAATTAAGTCATTAATATAATATTTCTTAGGAATTACGAGTAATTATTAAAAAAACTTCAACCAATGATAATGATGCAAAGTGCCACAAACAGGTATGCTGATGCGTACCAACTACCAATATATAAATAAATAGTCATACGGATAATACTATTGGTAATAATTTGAGGAATCAAAAGATTCAATCTTTATAATTAAAAATGTACTATTAAAAAAATGTAATATTTGTTGGGAGTATGGACTCGAGATGACTGATAGGTGTGGAAAAATACTACATGTATTCTCATTTTATACTCTTTACTTGTATTTTCACACTTAAAATATTGATATACACTTTTACAGGAGCTCACATGAAGAAAATAATCTATCCGAACCCGTCATATTATGGAGTAAATTTAAGAGAGTAAAATTTGGGAGTACATATGATAGAACTCATAGGTATGGGACAAAAGTTTCAATCCAAACAAATTTTTAGTGACCTAATTTTTAAATTTTCACTTTCCAATAGCAGTCTCTCATACTAGTCGCTGTTGGGGGACAATTTTTTTGCTTGAAAATCCGTGGGTAGTTGGGAAGAAGATGGAATGGTCGGCAGAGGTGGTGCCCCACCACAAAGAGGCGCGTGTGATTACGTCAGCCGTCACCGTTCACCGCAGCCTTAGGTCCCGGCTTCGCAATCATGCGGCAGCGCTTCCTTTACTAACGGTCAGTTCACCCACTTCACCAACTAACTGTACGTTCAAACTTCAACCCCATTGACCAAAATAACCATTTATTCTTTCACATTATCCCGTTACGTACACGTGTTCATGCACACACAGGAAATACGGCTAAAATGACATTTTGCCTAATTTCACGACATCTATGCGAATATTGCGTTTTAAATTTAATGTAGAGTTTTTTTTTTTTTAATTTAAAATAAAAAACTGAGAATTTAAATTTGAATAATAATCAGCATAAATGGAGTAACTGTTTCAGTGCCTAACAAACTAGCATGCATTATTAATTATTATTATTAAAAATTACACTTTCTTGTTTATCCCATACTTGTGGGCCATCTGCTCGGGTACGGTTCAGCCAATGATATCATGTCCGTCATCGGCTAGGATGTTATCTTAGCCTGCAAACCGCGTCTAGCCGTCCACTACTCTCATTAACTTCGTTTGTCTATATATCCTCCTCCATGCCTGAGCTCCAAGCTTTCATCCGCAGTCCCCACCACTTCCATACAGAGACCTTCAGATCACAGAATTCTCTTTCTAAAACCTCACCGCATCGCTGCAAATGGCTCTGTCGGCTGGCACTGTGATTCTCTCGATGAAAACTCTGTTAATTTTTGCAGGCACGGTGTCTCTGTTGATGGCAATGAGGTCTGTTCTTCCGTTGCTCCTCTTTGAATTCCGGATGATTTGGGGTGTGTTCATGGCGTGGCTCAGGCCTCCTTACCTTTACTTCGTCATCAACGGAATCATCCTCGCCATTGTATTCGCCTCTCGTTTCCAGCACGAACGCCTCGAGAAGCAGCTGTCCGGTCAGTTACAGCCGTTGATTACTGTCAGGACGCCTCCGCCGGCCGAGCTGGTTGCGTTTGCTCAGCCAGAGTACAAATCGGTCGTGGAAGAGTCGTTTAGGGCGGCGTTCGGAGATGAACCGCCTGAGGTGCTGGAGTTGAAGCCAGTGGTGGTTAACGGTTCTATGGAGGGTTTGAATGAAGAGAAATTAACTGGAAGATGATGATGCGATTGCTGAGGAGGTTAGGGAAGTGCAGATTAATGCTTCCCTGGATCCGCCGCCGGAAACTGAAACCGAGCTGCTTCCGTCACTTGCGGCGGAAAAACCGCTCGTTTCTACACGTTTCGCTCACCGTAAACCGTCCGTGAGAGCCAGTCCAGAAGGTAACACACTTACGTACTCCGCCGTATTAAAAAGTCCAAAAAATCAGCTTACACCGCCGTTTGGACGGTGTCGGCCTTATCGGATTCTACACAATGTCGAGATAACGGCGTCGCCTTAAAATCTCGTTAACGTCATCACTACGTCATTCTGACTTCTGATCGGATCTTAATGGAGATCTCAATAACTGTATTTATCTTCGCGCAGGTCCAGGTGGAAGAGGTTTGAGGGTGTCGAGGCCGAAGAAGCATGAGACACTGGAGACTACATGGAGAATGATTACAGAAGGCCGCCACGTGCCGCTCACGAGGCACCTCAGGAAATCCGATGCCCTTGAGAACCAGAGCCGCCACATGACGGCCGCGGATGCCGTCGTGAACCTGACTCAGCCGCCGCGCAACGGGGAGTCACCGAAAGCGGCGCCGACGCATTCGTCTCGCAGTCCGTGGACCATGCGGAAAGAGCCGTCTCTGAGTCAGGACGAGTTGAACCGGCGAGTGGAAGCGTTCATAAAGAAGTTCAACGAGGAAATGAGGATACAGAGACAACAGTCGTTACAGCAGTACATGGAGATGATGAACCGTGGGGCCAACTAGTAAATTATCTCAATTCTTGGCCTTCTATGCAAAACTTTGAATCATTACATTAGCTTTCTTCTTTCAAATTTCAATATCTCAGCAAAAAGAAATGACTTCTTTTTACCTTAGCTTAAAAAACAAAGGATAAGTATAAAAAAGAATTATTTTTTATTTCTTATTTTAGTTTTGTATAACTTGAAAGCTTATATTAGATTATGTAAATGAACATATTTAGTTTATTGTAATTTATTTATTTACATAATTTCAAGTAGTGGTTATTATTCACCAAACTCTAATCTCATTGGATCAATAATATGCTTGAGCAAGTAATGGTCTTGGGAGCTGCAAAGGAGTCGGTGGAGTTCTTTTGTAGCCTAAAATTGTTGGTCGACTTGGAGTCAAAATTTTCGGCATTATGGCTGTCTCTCTTGGAAAAGTCTCAATGTGATGCCCATTTCGCTTTTATTATTATTATTATTTTTTTAATTTTTTTTTGTGATGGGTTCTAATTAAGAAATAGAAATGTACCAACGCTTATCTGTTTACTGTTTAAGCAGGACCATTAATCGTAAAGCTAATTGACTCCATCCTTTTCTAAGGCTACCTGGCCTAAAGTGACAGATTGCTACTTGAATTTTTCATTGGGCACATCAGATGAATGGATGTTTGTGATGAGATAATCTTCAAACGTTTAAAAAATATGTTTTAAAATTTTAAAATGTTAATCTAAGATATATTTTTTTATGTGGTTAAGAAAATGAGAAATCAACATTCTTTATGGGTTAGATACTCATAATATTTATTCTACGCTATTCATGTAGTATAAAGAACGTGTTTTTCCTTGTTAAATCATGCTCTGTACGTCCTGGAGTCCTGGACTATGAATGCACCTAACATTATTCGCTGCCATATATATATAAGAATATATTAATGACTGAATAGTGAACGGTTTTCCGCATATATTATATTCTACACAGCAAGGACTGAAGGACACTTTACAAACTAACCAGACTTCATATCCCGTTGTAGGCTAATAGCTAGACATGCCATAAAAAGAAAGGGCAGAAGAGCCTAAGAAAAAGGGCACTACAACTTCATTAGGTTTCGAAATCATTACATCATTCCTACTTCATTTTATGTACAAGTCTAAAAATGGATGATGCTGAATTAGAAGAATTTACAATAAAAATTAACTTTTGCTGCAGTGCAGAAAGGTGCCCAGTTTCTTAGACCATAGTTTCACCTATAATAGAACCAGCTTCCTACTTTTCAGCATGTACCACAGAGGAAACATTGTCAATAGATAATGCCATATGACGGTCCGCGTCCGGTGTTTGATGACTTCCATCAGAACCACAGTTATTCAAATTTACGTGATCCTGAACCTCATGTCCAACTGGATTTCCATTAGCAAATGAACTTGGCAACCCGCGTTGCTGCCAGATGAATCTCTCGGCGGCGTCTTGGAGGAAACGCATCACGCCGCCAGAGTCGCACCTGGGTGTAAGTCCTCCCGCTCGGGCTGATATTCAGGTCTATTCGCCTTTGATTGGCGAAGGGGAAGATTTCTTCTCAAGGATGTCGTTGGTGTCATCGAGACAACTCTCGCTATTGGGCTCTTCATGTGTTGGACTAGATGCTCCCGCATCGCTACATGGTGAATTCGCGTTAGCTGCAGCTTCTGCTTCTTTTCTGACAGCTTTTTCCCCTTTTTCATCATCAGGGTTTTGAAAACGGCGCTTCACTGATTTGCAGACGTTGCAATCGCACTGTTGCTTGTGTTTGGGACCTTTTCCACTCGGGGGCTGAATGCAGACAATGCAAGTACAGCCAGGTCTATGTCGGGGTGTTTCGTAGTGGCCTGAGATGACGATGCCAAAACACCCTCTCCCTCTTCTTGGATCGCAAGGTTAGCAAGGGCATCAAGCCCTTCGATGGATCGGGTGAGTTCATATCCTGTTTAGAAGCCTTCATTTTCTTAGGAGCTGCACAAAAATCACATAATTTATTTACAACTATGATATAACAACCGGGGAACACCTGGATAATTGTTCAACAGGAGTGCAGGTATAAGTGACCAACAAAAGTAGCTAGAAAGCTTTCCGAATTCCTTGGGGTCAAATAATTCAAGAACTGCAATGGAAGGAAGGAAATGGGAAAATATTTGTACCTTTACCAATGGTTGGTACTAAGTCTGCAAGGCATTCTACAGTTAACTCCTCCACTGCTGAGCACACAGATCTAATAAAAGAAAGAAACACTATCAGTTGAAGAATGTTGCAGTGATTAGGTTTAGACACTAAAGGATTACGGGAAAATCCCAAGGAGGCAAAAAGAATTCAGATTTAAGATATCATTAATCTTTGAGATACCTGTCTGGGTCCCATAAGTTCTCAGAACAGGTCCATCTGCCTGGAAGAAGAGCATCATCAGGGATCTTGCGCCATTTAAAGCAATCTTCACATTGAACCCACTGGATTTTCTCACTGAAACAGAATAATAAAGAATCAAAAGTCAATTGGTGCATTGTAAAATTGTTAAAAGCCAGTCAACATGCATAAGCGCTTACCCCAAACTGCCGTGGAGGGAATAGTAGGCCTCCCAATAATCGGTGCATCCTGCTATAAAGAGATCAAGGAACAAGAATTTTAAATGTCAGTTTCTCTCTGATGGACTGATAGAAAATATCAAGATTTGTTATGATTATTGATATAAATCAATAAATGAGACCAAAAGGAAAATCCAATACATCTCAGAATACTCAAGAAAAATAATATATTGAGCACATTCTACTGAAAAGTTAAACTCACAGAAATTAACATAAAAAAACAAAATGCTAAAGCTTTTGCTGACAATAAAATGTTCAAGTGGGGAAGAGATTATTTTTCTTTAGAATCTAGTCATGTCGTGACATCAGAAATGAGAAAAGTGACACTTGCAGCGACCAAAATTTAAATTGGTGATCTTTGCCCCTTTTTTCACCAAAATGAAAACTTGAATATGCACTGTGTTGGCAACTATGCCAAGATACCATCATACATGTAAACTAACAATTGAATCAAAAAGCAATATTCTTCGTTAAAGAAGGATGTGCAAGAAATGTAAGAAAACAAGGTCAAGGTCACATTCAGTTGAAGTCTTAGCTTTTCTTTCTTCCCCCATTTTGACACCCTCGTAAAATAGCTGCAACATTCCAGTATTTCAGAAGAACCATGCTCATGAGAGAACATTCTATATATAGAAAGCACTGAGGTATGAAAATTTCAAATTTGTTTTGAAATTTATGAATATTTTCAATTTTGGAAAGTTCTGATACAGTAACATAAGAATAGCCACCAAAGGCCAGATACAACAATAGTTAATGCACCTATTCAAATAGTTATAAACTACAGAAAAACCTGGTACCTCGTATTTTCAAAGTCACAGCCTTCAATTACAATGATAGTTGGAGTATCATTTGGGGATGGGCGCATCAGTTGTTGAGCTTGCACCACTGTGAGCTTTAGTTCTATCAACTCCTCACAGTCAACTTTCAGTCTTTACTTTTTGAATTTGAGGTGCTATTCTTTCTCTTACTACGAAACAGGGGGCTTAGTTTCTACCACCTCTTTAGTATGTAAATTTGACTTAATATTAAGATCAGACAAGATATTTCTTGAATCCAAAATAGGAAATTGATTGTTTATCAGAACACCAGGTGATGCTAAATTACCTTTAATAGAGCACTTTGTCACGATTTCTCCAGGTTTTATGTTTTTAGTACTAGCATTACCATTTGTAGGAACTCCGATTGGACTATTAGAAGTTCCATATCCCTTTAAAAGAAGAAAATATCCAAAAAAAAGAGGATTAGTAGAAGGGTTTCATAGATCTCCTTCGCTTGAATTTAAATTGTAAAGCAAAATGAACAGTTCACCTTTCTTATTTTCAATGTTTCTATTTTTATTTATTATATAAAAACTATCACATGACAAAAGACTTATTTAATAGACCTGGCATTAATTTTAATGAAGAGTTCCCACTTTGCCCTTCATAAACATGATACTCCGTATTATTTTTCATCTATCCTTAATTCTAATTATGAAGATGCAGTATTGTCATAAATTAACCTATAAAAACCATAAATTTTATGACATATATATCATAAAGTTTATATATATAATAGTGAACATACCTGATGTGCTGAAGATGTAGATGAAGACTTTCGGCATCCCATAACCAACTTTCCTTCTGGTTCTATCCTACTGAATGTTACTGAAAAGAAATTGACATCACAATAATAAAATCAACAGCAGCAGAAGTGCAATATCAAACAAAAATCAATTTATACACCCTAAAGCAAAGCCAAATAACCTCATTGAACTGCCCACAATGGCAACTGTAGAAATACTCAATAATCAAACAACATCAAAGCCATATATGATTTTGATCTAAGGACCACTCCACAGCCCCTCTCTGGTAATTTAGTTTCTATCAAGATATCAATTTTGTCGTCAATCATGTTAAAAAACAAATGAATATGTCTGTCTATAGGGTCGTGTCTGTTTATGAATAGGTGTTTAAATTAACAGTTATGTGTCTGTATATATATGTACTATGTTTCTTCATTAGAAACATAGAA
The DNA here is from genome assembly GCA_009835305.1 of Ipomoea purpurea. Taxonomy (NCBI): domain Eukaryota; kingdom Viridiplantae; phylum Streptophyta; class Magnoliopsida; order Solanales; family Convolvulaceae; genus Ipomoea; species Ipomoea purpurea. The sequence goes on along the minus strand of VALG01015337.1, from coordinate 43,186 downwards.
TTATAGTAATATATTGTAATCTTTCAATATTATATACATTTTCTCATTCCTCGATTCTTCATCTCTACTTCCGCCTAACTAACGGGTGGTTGTTATTCTCCACCCGCCGGGCCTTTGGATATTTCAAATTCACCATGATATTAGAGCCTACTTTCCTAGGCTATTTTCCTTCCAATTTTCTAGCGTAAACAGAAGATCGCGACTATCTCTTGGATTCCAACGTGTCTAGGGTGGTTTACTTCAAAATCTTACCACCACATCACACTCAAAATCACATCATGTCTTGCCAAGAAACGCCAATGTCATCCACTGCTGCACTCGCCTCACAAATTGTCAGAACTCCGTTTGGCTTTTTTTCAGATCTCTTATTCTCCGTGATTTTGTGATCTCACCTCCTACACCGTTGGATTCCTCTCCTTTTTGTGACCTTATTTAGAAAATTTCGTCGTTATCCTACACCGTCACCGGCATCACGGGCCAGCGAGCTTTCCTAATTTCCAAATAGTTATTTTGCCATTCTTTGGACCTTTGGTGAAGTTTGAAGGCTTTTTGGATTTGTTGCCAAACTTCTTTCTAGGGTATTTTGGTATAACCCTATTTGTCTCTTTATTTTCGCTATACCATATTTATTCCCGAGGCTGCTCTTGATGAAGATTGTTGTTGGCAAGTCCTAGAGTGTTTATGTTGTTGTGAGGTTGTTCATGTTAAGCTTCGCCTTGGTGCATTGATCTTCATTCCCAGGGGTTGTGCATAGTGTCGTCTCTCTGAAGCCATTCAACACTGTTATCCTCTAGTTGCATTTAATCTTCATTTGTAATTTAGAGTAAGGTGGAGTGTATGTTTTAATCCAAGCTTGAAACTTCCAGATGTTCCAAGTTGAGGGGAGTGTTAAAAAACAAAGGGTTATGTCTGTCTATAGGGTTGTGTCTGTTTATGAATAGGTGTTTAAATTAACAGTTATGTGTCTTTATGTATGTATGTATGTATGTATATATGTGTATGTATGTATGTATGTGTATGTATGTATGTATGTATATATGTGTGTGTGTACTATGTTTCTTCATTAGAAACATAGAATTATAGTAATATATTGTAATCTTTCAGTATTATATACATTTTCTCATTCCTTGATTCTTCATCTCTACTTCCGCAGTTCCGCCTAACTGGCGGGTGGTTGTTATTCTCCACCCGTCAGGTCTTTGGATCTTTTAAATTCCAAAAACCATACATTTATATGCTTCCCAAACATCACACAAAAACATTAAGAAATCATTGGTCAACCAATTAATTACCTATATCACCAGCTTGCAACTGCATTGATTGCATGCAAGGAGTGACCCCTTCCAAAACATACATTCTGCTGTTATTATTGGGCCAAAAACGAAACTGAAATAGCCATTCTTGCCCTTTTAGGTCTTGCACTTTGAGAGGCAACCCTTCTGGATGGGATATTGGTGGAAAATAAGCCTGTGCCATAATAAAACTTCATCAGAATCACATTGCAGTATATCTTGTGATAGGATTTTCTTTTTGCATGCAATAGAATTTATTTTATGTCTAGTAACAAATCACTAAATCAGAGAATAGAAATCATAAAATGAAACAATGTTTTGAATAATATCTGTAGTAATACATAGGATTAAAGCATTGACTAAAGAATAAGGTATAGCTTAGCATAGGAAGTCACCTCAGCACATTTCTTAGGCAGTACCAAACGGCCTATTTTACCAGCATCACTAGCACTTAGCATCTTTTCAAAAAGAGGAGTAATCACAGAGTTTGTGCTATCAAAAAGTTAAGGTCATGGGACAAAGCTGACTTGCATTCTAGCAACTCATGGCAATGCAAGAAAATAGTCGAAGAACTATAATATTTCAATAAGGGCATCTTAAAATTTTAAAAAGGAAACCCAGCTCTCCTTATAGGATACTCTCCAGAAATTTGTTGCAGTTCTTGATCAGTAATCCGGGGCCAATATCGAGGAAGTAACTGGTGCTTCCCTCCCCCATCTCCCCGAGACCTCACATTGCGCATTTGAGCCTCTCCAGAAGAATCCGTGCCATTTTGACTGCAAGACTGCTTCCCCACAGAAGGTGAAAGTGTGGTTGGTTGTATATGTGTTGCAAAGACCTTGCTACGATCACTTGCTTCTTTTTTGGGCGTCGAACTTACTGTCAAACGAAAGTTTGGAGCAGAAAAATCAATCTTTGATAAGCTTGTTTGCTGAGTACCACTTAAAAAAGAGTTGGACTGTTCAGAGCAACTAAATCCTGTGAGACAATCATTATTTCATTCATTCAGCCTTGAATCAAACTTGTTCGTATTATTGAACGGAATCAACTGTGCATATAGTGAAGACAAATACCAGTATGCTCATTTTCAAGTCTTCCTGATACACAACTCTTAAGGGTTCTGTTTAGTAAGCTTCCAAAGTTTTCCTCTTTTCTCTTGTTTACAAGAGAAGACACAGGAGGTCTTTCATTCAGGTGAAGTCTATCAATGCTACCCGTGATATCACCATAGGGTGTTTTTGGCTGCAACTTAGTTTGAATGACAGAGCCATTGAACAAACTTGGAGCTTGACGCCATGGCACTGGACCAGAACCAGCTATTGGAGTCCAACTTCTGGAATCTTTAATTCCTTCAGGTTGCAGAGGAAGAAAATCAGAAGGAGGTGGCCATGCAGGATTTGGCGTCTGAAATACGAAAATATTAAGCAAATAAGCATCAAACAGCCTGTTCTATAAAGTATCAACAACAACAACAATAATAATAAACAGATGACAGGACCTTACCAAAATAAAACTCTTCCTTGCACATGTTATACATTCAATTCCTCCTGCATCCAAAAGTACAAATGTATGGAAGGATACTATGCATCCACAATGTATTTGCTGCACAAGGAATTTCATCCTTTAGAACTTGATAAAACTCCCAATGTTTCAGGAGAGAGGGTGTGCACCACCAAAGTGTAACTTCATGTCCAATGTAAAGAAAATGAATTTTAGAATATTCAAGAGTCTTTTTCATTTTTTTTTTTCATTTTATCGATTGATGAGCCAGAGAAAAAAAAAATTGAGCTCACCTTCCCACAAGATTCACACGACCTCCAACCAGAAGCATTTAAGTGAAATGTTTCGCAGAACTTGCCCTCCTCATAAGCAGAGCTAGTTCACATAAAAATTATTAATTCACAAAATCTCAAAATTTAATATGATAAATGTGGAAATTTCATCAGAGACATCTCTTTCAAGGCAATCTGATGTAAAAATAGAAAAAATATTAACTAAAATGCACAACTAGGCATAATTCAGTAAGATTTTGGGAACCCTAAATGTTTCGTAAATGCTTAAGGGTAACAGTCATTTTTGGCCCTCAAGATTATTGGTGACCAGTTTTTCCCTTGCTATCATGTGGCCATAAATATCATCCCTAGTTGTTCCAAATCATTGCCAAATTGGTCCTCAAGTGTTGCGTATTGATCCCTCATAGAGTTTCATGTTAGTAGCCTAGTAGGTCTGAATGTCAAAGGACCAATTTGGCAATACTATGGAACAACTATGGATGATATTTGCATCCACAGTATAGCGAGGAACCAAATCAACTAATCGCCAATAATTGAGGGACCTCAATTGCTGGTTTCCCTGCCTAAATTAGTTTCAGAAAACATCTAGCAATGTCTCGGTTAGGAATAAAATGAGGAGGTAAATTGAATCAAGCATCGAAATTCTGTTTGGCAAAGTTTTGTGCCGCTTTTTTCTTTTTCTGTTTTCTTTATTACGTGAAGCGAAAACAAAAACAAAGAGATATTCTGTTAAATATTTTCCACTCCCTTTGCATTTAACCCATTATCACTTTACATTCCCTAGTTAGCTACACTGCTCTTACTACCTTTCAAACTTCATTAGCATTGAGCAGTTCTGCTTCCTCTTATCAGCCTGCGTAGAATGACTACTTTATGAAAGTTATTTCACCCTAATTATTAATTTATCACCTGATTTCAACTAGAGGGAGTAATCCCTTAGCTAGAGTATGGTGTTAAGAGGACCTGAGTGATTGAAGCAAAGGCAACATCTTTTTTACAACTAAAGGTTTTAAAATTTTCCAATTGGAAACAATCTATCCTCTTGTTAAATCTCAGGCAACTCATCTTCCAAAGTTAAGATCCCAGTTGCACTGCAGTCTACTTATATATAAACCACTGTGTTAAGACAAACAGACAAATACTAACATCTATAAACAGCATAGACCAACTTTATGTTATTTTGTGCTGACAAATTTTACAGAATAACAATTTATTCACTTGTATCCTCCACCAATGAAAAAAGTACAAGTAAACATTAAACAGCAAATTATACAACCAAATAAGAAAAAGTATTCAATAAATGACTTTTTGAATGAAATATCACCAATAAAATCAAACATTCATTGAACCTTTTTTTTTTTTTTCAGAATCCACCTAGTTTACACGTGACTAAGCAACTCAAGGCAAAAGAGCTGGGCACATGCCAATAGAATAGTAGGAGCTAGAAAGGAAATACAACACACGCGCTCTTGCACACTCTCAACAAGCAACCAGTCGCCAAAACAATTCTTCACCAGCATTCACGGAAAATATCAATAAAGAGTACAGATAAATAATGCAAACTAGCAACCTGTCCAACAAGTCAAAAAAAGAGTCAAAATGATGCAAAATTGCTTACGCGCAACGATCACAGAGGTCTGCGAACTCGCCGGTCCGGCGGCGCCAACCTTTCCTCGGCAGCTCCGAGACCTCTTTGCAGTTGAATTAAAGCAAACGTTCGACGGCTGCGTCGAAGACGACGACATCACAGTTCACTCCACTCACCAACCCTAAACAGATTAAGCAAACAAAGAAAAAAAAATACAGTTGGCTTTGTAAAACGGCAAAAAAGATAAAGGTAACCGAGTTGACTCAGAAACTTCTTAGGCTAAACCCTAAGCGAAGTGAGTGATGTACCATTAGAGAGATGGAGCGTGTGTGTGTCAGTGTGCGTATATATATACCTATGTTGATATCTGCAGAACATCGTTGAGAGTGAAATGTTGAATGAAAAAATGCAAAGCGGCAAAGCCTCAGAGGGACGTTTTCTGACTGCGTTATCTGAATGCCTTTTTTTTTTTCAAATGCGTAATTTTCACTCCTTTTTGCTTTTCTGGATTGTTTTTTCCAAAAATTTTAATCCACTCTCATACTCTCTCTCAAATATTCTCTTTTATCTCATTTAAGTGTCTAATACAATTAAATGGTGTACACTTTAATTTTATTAGACAAAATTATATATACTATATTTTTGTTAGACCAAAACTACTATCACACTGTTATAAATAAGTTAATATTTAATTATTTAATTATAACATTGATGACTCCATCATTGTTATCATACACGTATATAATTAATTTAATTGTTAATTATATTTTAATTAAATTTATATAAATGATAAATCATGTTTGTGTGTATATAATACATATTTTTTGAATGCTACTGGTTCTATTACATTGTAGTATCTGTTCATATACTTTCTCAACCTACTGAAACACAAAGCACAAAGAACCAATAATGCCTCCACTGAGGCTCGAACTCACAACCTTCCAAATGAAGTCCAACCCGGATACCATTAGACCACATAGTCCTGTAATAATAATTATATATTATATACTATATATATATATATATATATATAGTATTATATATATAGGTTTATTTAAATTTATTTACTCTTATTTTAATATAATTTATTATTTATATTTATTAATATTTTAATATTGTGTATAAATTTTTGACGTGGTAGCTAGTATATATCATAATAAAGTATATAACTCAATATTATATCTCCATTATTATTATTATTATTATTACTATTATTATTATTAGTCATGTAATATTATATGAATTAGTATATCATAAGGTGGATCATTGACACAAAATACATTTTTAATATATTAAAAAGACAGTTTTAATACATTAAATGTTTATTTTTTGAAGGTATATTATTTGTATAGTTCATTATTTAATAATCATAATAAATAAATACACATTTAGTCTATTAAAAATGAACGTTCATTCATCATTCACAATATACATTTATTTATATATGCATAATATTAAAAGGAAAATTGAAAACAGTAATTTGTCAAGTGTCTGTCAAAGGAAAAGAAGTACAAAGTGACAATTTGTCAACAAAAAGCTTGAACAGTACTTGAAGAATGCAATTATTTCAAAAAAAAATTATAAAGAAAAAAAAAGACATGACTTGCTGGAGTTGAAAGAGGAGAAATCGCAGGGTGAATTGAGTCTTACTCTTAACTGTAGATTGCATTTCCTTATATTATGAAACAGGGTTTTCACAATTCGCAAATAAGCTAATCCTGAAACCATACAGAACCAATAATAGCAGATTCTAAATGGGGAAAAGATAGTAGCCAACCCCTGATCCATTTTTAATATGAAGCTTATCATAAGCCATTAAGGTTCCTCTCTTCACATTGTGTATGTTCCTCGACCTCGGGCAACAACCTCGCCATCCACGTCGATGATCCCATCCTTAGATGGATCCTCGGCTCTTGCACCTGGCTCCAGAACAAATTCCTTAACCTGTTGCAGCCCGAAATGGTTTATGTTACGTTTTCAAACATGTTCCACAACAAATTCCTTAACCTACGTTTTCATAGAATGTGTAGGTTCGTGCTCAGAAGCCGGGAGACAGGGCAGAGGAGGGCTAATAATACCAGAAATAAAATACTACTCCATGTATTGGAGGGCATAAGCAAATATTTATACCTTGAAGTTAAAAGAATATGGGACTTGACATGACGCCATTGTTTAATCCAGTCATCAACGATAGCAAGGCCAACTTCGGGCAATCCTTTACCACGATCAAGTCCAGATAGCCATCTGAAAACTGCGTAAAGTTGAAAAGACACACAAATTGGAGACTATGGTTGTGACATAAAGAATTTACCAGAAACCGTTGCGCTTTCAAGGAAATAAAGATGAAAACAAATCACTTGGCATCAGGTGCAGCCATAGTATCTTCACTACCCCAAGGTACATTGTGAGAGACTGAAACAAAGGACATCAATTTTCCAGCCAATTTTCTGTACATGACTTCTTTGAAGGACAGAACTAGCCGCTTTCGGCCGCATTTGAATAAACTCGTCCATAGGTCAGTGGCTCCTGATGAACTTCATGATCAGTGCGCGCACAAAACTTACATCAAAACACCCCCATTATACCTTCTTAAGACAGAACATCCGTTGAAGAGCCTGGACCAAACGAACATGGTAAAAACTTATTCATTGCTTTTAACCTAAACACGGAGAGACCTAATAACACGGAAGTACATAACCTAAAAATCTACTCGCGCACATCTCCATTCCACCCTGTACCTTCTCAAGACCGATGTCAATGTCAGCTATAAGTCCTGGAAAGCAATCAAGTTTTCAACTTTCATTAGACATGAATTACTCCGTAGTTTTTAATTTTGTATATTTTTGTACTCACAATACATCCCCCAGAACCAAGTAGATAAATGACAAGAATAGATACCCCAAGCAAGCATCAATACACTGAGAAAACTTGGTCCGCCCCTGTGAAATGGTAGCTAAACATCTAGTGCTCGTTTGTGCCCTGCGGTAATCAAGAATACGACAGGAGACCACAAAATAAATAAAAAGTCACCAAGAGAGCAAATTTGTACGAGAAAGACCGGGCAACATTCTACCTCGAATAATATGCAAGAGTTGCATTAGATGCGGAACAAGGCTCTCCAACTGAATCTAGAAGAGATTTCACCATGCCATTTCAGTGCCTGTGTGGAAGGATCATTTCTTAGCTAGCTCGTAATAACAGTTCTCCTAAAGATATAACCAGAGAACTCTAATGTCACGATCAAACAACACACTTTTTCTCAACAACTGAGGCCAGAATTCCAAAAATTGAATTTCCAATCATTCACCAATAAGCAGACCAAATCAAATCTATACAAACTATAAAGAAATTCCTTAAGAAACTCAGTAATGAGTTTAAGAAGTTAGTGCTTCAAAGCTCCTAGCTAATTTATGCAAAAGATCACTAGATCAATATTAACTGTTTATTAGTTGGTAGACAATTTGAGTATGAAGTAAATTGTCAACGACCTATTTTCTTCGAAAGGATTTAGCAAGGAAGAAGCTGGAACTGAAAAGAAGCAAAAACCTGCAGGTATTCTCCAAGCGATATCTTTATTGCAGTCTTCCAATCTCCCTTTCAAGCAGCCCATCTAGAACTACCTAACACAATTGCCAACACACACAAGCATGAATGAACCGAACGATCAACGCTACACCCAACAAATAAAATCTCAGTATGATAATAAATATAAAGAAAAAAATCCTCATACAATCACTCGTCTTTGAAAACCAAGTTACATAACTTCCTTCTGGCATGATCCTTTCGGCTATTACTGAATTTAACAAGGATTCAAATAAAAACCAAGGATGATCACACTTTAAACATCACACCCAGGGGCACAAACCTAAAAATTACTTTATTGTTTTTCGCAGCTAACGCTGCGGCCAACTTGCAGTCGCATACCCCACCACTTCTTCCTCTAAGCAGTGCGTTTTAACTCGTCCAAATTTCTGGAGGCGGAGGCGATTTCTTACTCCATATTGGATTAAGAATATTATATATAGAGTCATTATGGCGTCTGATTATCTTCATCATAATTATTTATGGAAAAATAACAACCTTAGGTAGCAAATCAATTGGCACAAATCGAAATTGTATTTGAATTGTACCTTGGTTCATGGCTACAGTAATAAAAGAGCAAGCAATTTTTGTATTTGATGTTAGAGACAATGGATCAATAACATGAATAATCTAGTTTCCACAAGTATTTTTCTCTCTCACATCCTTATTAATTCAATTTCTTTTTGCACTGGCACCAATTGGTGGAATGAATAGCAATAACAATATTTCGGTGTTTTACCTAGAGAATCGATGATGTCTTGACTTTTGAAGCCAGAGCCGGAAGATTCAGAAAATCGTCAAAGGAACTTTTTCTGAGAAAGCTTTTTGTTTCCGGCACATGCAGGTTTCCAGCTCGCTTTCACAAATGCCTGATTTTGATGCAGTGACTTCTGACGAAGATGCGAGACTGTTCTTCTATTTCCACAGACACGACCCCCGGAGCTGTCGCGGCTGGACGTAACTGAGTTTCGTGCACTATGGATGTCTCTACCCGCGGTCATAGAGAACCTGTCCCGGGCTTTACTCCCCGAATTACAACCGAACCCCGAGACCTGTCTGGATGACGAGCACTTTGATTTCATAAAATTCATGTATAGACGCGGGATGCTAGTAAAAGATATTAAATTATATTAATAAATAAAAGGATATAGATTCAACCCTCGTATTGAATAGTTTCCAAGTAGTGGACGAAGGAAGTAATAAGAACACTTTACGTGCACGACATAAATATTAGACTTGAACCGCACTTATTAAAGACAATAACAACGTGTAGCCGAGTTGGTTGCATCATCATTCAGTTGCTAACAATGCAGTTCCGTACGAGCGTAACGTATCTATCCGGAGCGGGTAGTGCGATCACAGCTCCTCGACGTCCGGACCCAGCGCGTGACCATCACTGCTGGACACTAGCAACTGATCCATAGCAGAACAGCCTTTTCGACACAGATGTACCAAGCTGTCCATGAAAGCAAACGAGCTCCTGAGTACGCATTAGCAAAGCACTTATGACTGCCCTAAGAATAAAATATTAAAATATTTATGAGAAAATGGTTACATATTAAAAAATAGGTCTAAACTTTAGCTTCATCTACACCCATGTACACGCATTCTTCTAGGTGCAAATGAAGCCCAAAAACGGGTTATCGACCTGCTATAAAGTCATTAGCGTCCGTTGTAGAAACTTCGCCCATTTCTACGACAAAACACTAAAGCTGCACCCACCCAACCGACCGACTTATGCGAAATTGCCTGTCCACCTACTCCTTTGTCGAATTCATCGCGTCCCATTTTTTTCTTTGCGGAACGGCCGTGACCCTAATGACTGTGATAGCTGGTCATTAATTTGTTCTTGGGCTCTCTTGCACTCCCTGGTTGACTGGGTGTACATGTCTCCCTTTTTTCAAAAAACCCAAGATTTAGCGCCGCCAGATTGGCTTTTAAGCTAAAGTTCGAGGGCCTATTTGACCCTTTTCCCTCTTTTTTTTTTTGAAAGCAAACAGCAACTTATATTAAATCATGTAAGAGAGAGTTACAGATAATGGAAGGAGGGTCAGAAGACTACTCCTTGCGTTCAGACAAAGAAACGGACTCTCTTGCAAAAATATGAATCGTTTGATTAGCAAAACGTTTAACAAAAGAGATATCACAATGGGGCACCATCTTTCACAAAACTCGTATTATTGCTTTATTCTTTAGAAAAAAAAAATACATTTTATATATTGCAATTGCTTTCCGAGAGCCATCTGTGTTCCAGCCACAAAGCTCACTTAAATGCTTTAGGGGACTTTGGTTGGAAAAATGAAATTATGGGGAAAAATTATACATTTTGGGCATGGTTGGTTGTTAGTGAATCTGTACAAAATTTTGACGAATAACATTGATTTTGGTGTTTTGATCATGGTTAAGCGTTAAAATAGTTGTTGGTAAATCACGATTTGAGGCAATAAATTGTTCCAAACCGTTGGAATCTCAAATACTACTAAAAAAATTACATTTTCAAAAACACTCTTACTTTTAATTTTTTTTTTTTTTTTAAAAAAAAAAACTAGTAAGGAGCCTTTAAGGTCCAATTTATGAGGAACCTTAAAGCTCTTTATTTTCTCAAAAGATTGAAATCTCAACCCTAAGAATCACCACACCCTAACTCGACAAAATATCAAGAGAAAATATAAATTATGATAACTCAACCGAACTATAGAAGCTAGACCTTTGCTTACCCATTCGAATTCAGATGGGCACATTAAAGGGGAAAGATGTAGATTTTGAGTATGTATGTTTGTTGAAGTCTCCTCTGACGGCATGATGAATTGCAGGCCCACACGTCTCTTATGGATCTCACTACTCGTCTTTAGTATGGTAGCAATATATGTTGTCAGGGACGCCTATCCATTGCGGGCCAAACTGTAATCCATAGAATTTGAATTTTCTTAATTCAGAATTCCAGGTCTACTGTGAAAGTTAAGTTAGCCTTGCGTGCGGGATTAGTGTTATGAGTTATGTCTTACGTTTTAATCTAATATTCTTTCCACCCACTTTATCCAAAAGGCAACAAGATTAAAAGATTAATGGTACTTGTAGTATGATGAGGTTATAAGACAATCTTATTTTCTTGGTAACTTGGATCCTTATATTTACTTTCTGATCATTATATTTTTTGATATTAATAGACTTGTCGGCGCGGTCTTGATATAATCAAGTATACCGACTTCAATATTAGTAAACTTCTTTATCTTAATGTCAGTAGGTTTTCAAGTCATAATATCATAATACTTTCTGATGTTGATGTTAGTATTTTTTTTTTACTCTTATTATTGATGTGAAAATTAGTAAATCATCATTCACTATATTTTTTCTTTCTAAATGCATTTCTAATATCAAATAAAAATACTATTTTTAACCAGATATATACTATGAAAGAGAAAACTCTTCTCATATTTTACAAAAAAAAAAAAATCTCTTATCGTATTTTGGATGCATTACTAAGACGATGGCAACATTTGCAGAATTTGTTTTGATGATGGGACAGCAGTTTGGAGCGGAACGTGGCACTTCTGAACTCTGAAGAGTTAATACAAAAATGTTTTTTATTTTGGCGCTAACGACTCAGGGTTGGGTTGCACGTGGGCGGATCCCATTTCGTAGTTTGACCTGCTTCTCCTAGTATTGACTACTATTTCCCTCGTCCATCCTGGCATCCTCGTCATCACCGAACATAATACAAGCCAGGAAGATGAGTTGTTGGAATAATGTTTACAAATTTCTTTAATTAATCAATATCCCTTTCATAGATGCTCCAAATTAGCTCAAACAATGTAGTCAATTGCTGCCCAACCATTCTTTATTTAGTAATAATAAAATAGGGAGTTATTGGGGTCATCAACTCCAATTACGGTGGTTATGTTGTTTGACTAATAACTAATGTTACAAATTTGACTGTTTTACTTATTAATTTCTTAGTTTGAACCAATCAGTTATAACTGACACATCATTGCGGTAACTATAATATTACAAGTTTATCCATTTTGCCTATTGATTTGAGCCGATCAGCCATGATTGACATATCGTCGATTAGGCAACAACCTAAACAACCTAGGTTCATCATCTCTCTTTCACATCTAACCAACTTTTACCTTCTCGAACATAGTTCAACTGGCAAGGTACACGATCAATCTTTACCTCATGCTGTCCATCAATGGATAGCTCACAGACCTTGAAGAGACATCTGTGATTTAAACAACTATCTTATAACTTATGGACAAATCATATGCTCCATGAATAATTTGTTTATTCCTCAATTAGCTATGTAACATGTATGTTTCTGCCGACAAAACACTATCTACAGTGTATAGAGGGTGGCGATTAGATCTGGATTCTGGACCACCAGGGTGCAAAGCCGTCGGGCAGCCATCAAAATAGAAACCAATCAGAGAAGGGGAAAAAAAGACCCATTTTCTTCAGTTGATTTAGTGGAGTCAAGCCAAACCACAGAGGTAAGAAAGTGAGAGGATGCTTCTTTGAAGTTTCCCGGAAAGCTCCAACCCCTTTCCGCGCTGTTTCAATTTGTTTCCCGCTTTCTTTCTCCCTTCCTTTTTCCTTTTCGTTCGCGCAACCTTTTATCCGCCTGGGAATCTCCCCGCCATTAATCTATTTACCTTAACTCCAAGAGAGAAGAAAGCAGTTTCTGTTAAGCTACAGAAAGCCCTAGCTCCAGATCAGATCTCGGGGTTGAAGAAGAGGTCTGAGGGAGTGTTTTTGCTGTGAAAATGCAGACTAGGTACATGGAAAGATCGGCTAGTATGGCTCGGGAGAAACGACCTAATCCAGGAAGTAGTAGTGAAGAAGGCCAGCCTGATAGAAAACGCCCTGCTCTTGCCAGGTAATTTACAGATCACCACTCTCCTCTATACATGTGAGTGCATATCTGTAAGGCATAAAGAATAGTTTTTTAGTTGAGTTTTGAATCTTCTTGAATTGGGTTTGGTTTATTGCTTAGCAACTTCAGGTGCTGACTCCTTGGTGACTTGGTGTGCCCTTTATGCTTAAAAGCAAACTAAAGAATAGATGCATAGCTTTCTATGTTGCTTTTGTTGGAAAAAAAAAAAAAAAAGTGGCAATTTTGTCTTGAATTCTTGAGAAATATTGTCAGTATATCTCTAGAATATGAAGATATACACAGTGGAGACTGGAGAGTGATATAACTTGCTCCTGAATTGGCTTGAAGCTTATTTAGGTTAACTTGAGCTTCAGCTGTTGTGGGTGCTGAACTGCTGACTAAAAATAAACAAGTTCTTTGGGCAACCCCAACCAAGTTGGTTGGATTGTTGACTTAGTAACCACAAGGTCACAAGTTTGATTCTCAGCTGGAGCGTTTGCACTGGGGTTTACCCAGTGCACACTCTCGGAGCTCTCTTATGGCTAATCCTAGCCAATTGGTCAGGCTGTTGACTTGATAACCACAAGGTTACAAGTTCGATTCCCAACTGGAGTGGTTGCCATCTAGGATCACAAGATGGGGTTTAACGCCTCGTAGCTGTCTGATTGCTAATCCTAGCCAATTGGGTTGTGCTCTCATGTGCATATTATTCTTGTTTTAAGTAAGCTACATTTACAAAAAAGGATAATATGAGAAGCGTAGCAAAGATCAAATTCATGAGTGCACCTGTATGTAATAAATGTTTTATCACATAAACAAAGATGCCAGTTTAAATTTCATCTATTATTGAAGTTGAACATACATAGCATGGTTTATTGAAGATCATGTGCTTAGTGCAGTGTTATTGTTGAAGCGCTGAAGGTTGACAGTCTGCAAAAGCTTTGCTCATCACTGGAGCCGATTCTTCGCAGAGTTGTAAGATTATCTGGCCTTTATGACATCTCTGTGTTCACGAGACAATTACATGCCAGAATTAGATCAAACAGCCAGCAACACTGTTCTGTTTGTGCCTATTTTTGTTTGTCCAATAATTTATGAACTATGAAATTCACCTTTTCATGTATAATTCACCCACAGTGCCTCTTGTCATATTCTGTATTTTCTTTGCATTCCTTCACACTATTTTTTGCTGATTAAGTAAGACTGTAAGATTTCAAGTGGCAGTAAAATGCTTGAAAGAAATCAATGCTTTTAAAATTGGAAGGAAATATGGAGAGTACAATAGTTGCTGAGATGCGGTTGCATTAGCTTTGCTTTGATATTTTGGTGTCTTTTAATCTCACTACATGTTACGTCTATGTACCAGGTTAGTGAAGAAGTGGAGCGTGCTTTGGCAAAGTTGCCCCCCGCCAAGCTTAACTCTAGGTATGTTTCATGTTCCAATGCCGAAAGTATTTCAGGACATGGCTTTTCTTTGCTCCCTTTTGGATGCTTGTTTTGAACGAACTATGACAGTTAGATTTCGACGTTTACATTTTGGTTCCCAGTGCTAGCAGTTATAGGGTTTCTATATACAGTCTCCATTTGTTTTGGTGTCTATTCACCGATAAGACACCTCGTGCTGATTGGGTTTCCTACGCCATTCTCGAGTTTCTATTGTCTTTTGCTTGTACTTAGTGACACCAGCAGCTTTAGGTTACTTTTCTCTCCAATCTGATAGTGAGATTTATACTTACTGATGAACAGGGTTTCTCCGAAAAGAATAGAAGGACCGGATGGTAGAAACTTACAGCTACACTTTAGGTCGAAATTGTCACTACCTCTCTTTACAGGAGGGAAGGTTGAGGGAGAACAAGGTTCTTCCATCCATGTTGTTTTGCTCGATGGAAATACTGGGCGTGTTGTGACAACGGGACCAGAATCCTCAGTCAAACTGGACATTGTTGTACTCGAGGGGGATTTTAACAACGAGGACGAGGAAGGCTGGACTCAAGAAGATTTCGAGTCTCATATAGTGAAAGAGCGTGAAGGGAAGAGGCCACTTCTAACTGGGGACTTGCAAGTGACATTAAAGGAAGGTGTAGGTACCCTTGGTGAGTTGACATTTACTGACAATTCTAGCTGGATTAGAAGCAGAAAGTTTAGACTAGGTTTGAAGGTTGCACCAGGCTATTGTGAGAGCATTTGCATCCGGGAGGCAAAAACGGATGCTTTCATTGTCAAGGATCACAGAGGAGAATGTGAGTGGCGTATCATATGACATATTATGGGATTGTATGATACGGTGTAATATTATAACAATGTTGCCTAACCTGTGGCGATCCCTTTGCAGTGTACAAGAAACATTACCCACCTGCATTAAACGATGAAGTTTGGAGGTTGGAAAAGATAGGGAAGGATGATCTTTCCACAAGAGGCTAAACAAATCTGGAATATTCACAGTGGAAGACTTCCTACGACTTGTTGTGACAGACTCACAGAAGCTTCGAAATGTAAGTGTAACTTATTTAGTTTTCATGCTATAAATCTTAAATAGAAATGTGTCATTAGATGACAACCTTTACTTACCTTCTCTATTCACTCAGGTCCTGGGAAGTGGAATGTCAAATAAGATGTGGGAAGCTCTTGTAGAGCATGCAAAGACGTGTGTTCTAAGCGGGAAACTCTACGTCTACTATCCTGATGATATGAGGAATGTCGGGGTTGTGTTTAACAATATCTATGAACTATGTGGATTGATTGCTAGTGGACAGTATCATTCTATTGATTCTCTTTCTGACAACCAAAAGGTTTGTGCTCAACCACCCTACAATGCAACCTTTCTTCTTCAAAATCTTCGCTTAAAATGTGAGAGGAATGGTTTGAGCAAATGGCTGTCTTTTTTGGCAGGTCTATGTGGACACCTTAGTGAAGAAGGCATATGATAATTGGATGCATGTCATTGAATATGATGGCAAATCTCTTCTAAGCCTCAATGACGACAATAATTCAGATACTTCTCAACATAACCCCGTAGTTGGCTCACAGAACCATTCAAACTCTTTCGCTAATCAGCTAAATGTTCCAGCTCTCCCGCCCTCAATTCCTTCGGAGCAGCCTGCTATGAATCCAGGACCAAACATTGGAGGTAAAACCGTAAAACTATGTCTAGATTGCTTAGATTGCCTGTGCAAATTATCTACTTTACCTTTCCGGTCATCAGTTAAGTTTTGGGTTAGGGTTTTAGGTTGTTACCTTTAATTCAGCTCTGAAGTTGAACTTTTTCCTTTCACCAGGGTATAATGACAGCATGAGTGGCAGATTTCTGATGCAGTCTCAGAACATGGATCTCAATGTCACGGGACACTTAAATGGTCCTTTCCAGAATCACTTGATAGCATGTCACAGCAGACTCAGTCTCCTGGAACTGAGAATATGCTGGCGCTTCGACCTCAACAGTCTTCAATGTCCAACTTTCTTACTCCCGGTACAACAAATCTTACTTCTGATGACTACTTTACTGAGGAAGATATTCGGCTAAGGAGTCATGAGATGCTTGAAAATGAGGACATGCAGCATCTTCTCCGTATTTTCAACATGGGCGGCCATAGTCACACTTCTACTAATGTCATGGAAGAAAATTACCCTTATGCATCAGCATACATGCCCGATATGTCATCGACCTTTGGGTTTGATGATGACCGGTCACGCTCTTCAGGAAAGCTGTCGTCGGTTGGCTCAAGCTTAAAGCAGCCTTGAGATGGGGCATCTTCATCAGGAAGAAAGCTGCAGAGAGAAGAGCACAAATTGTTGAACTGGATGACTTGTAGATACGCCTTCTCTGTACTTCGCTTTGATGTTTGAGGGCTTCTAAGGTAAAAGCATCAATCCATGAGTTGGGAATTGTTCCTATTTCCCATTTAAGCATATGCATCTGCTGCTAGTATTGGGTTGATGAATGTCAAAGCCTTTCTCACTGTACAGAGAGTGCTCTTAATCAACAAAAGTAATGAGGATATTCTCAGCACAAGTGCAGGCATTTTGAATGACTGCAAGTAGTGCTCTCTTAGGGGAGGGGGAATCCCTGGATCCTAGGATTTATGTATGTTTCTTCTGTATTGACTAGCTTAGTGGGATTATAGTATAGTAGTGCATGCTTAGTTTTCTCTTCCACTTTTTTTTTTCTTTTCTTTTCTTTTTTTGGGTAATTTTAAATAAAATTTGCTATGTTTCTAGTCTTCATGTGCTCATTTTGGGATCAAATTCACACTTATCTGTCATTTCTGATGCATTGTAATGATCAAAATATGTAATCCATAAACTGTACTGCTTTCTTCTCTATCAAGTATTGGTCTTTTAATGAACCAATGAAAAAAAAACAAAAAAGATAAAACATATACTGAACCAGGAGATCAAATAATGCTCACGATTTCAAATACTCATTAAAATATGTGAATACTAAAGATTCTTGCAGTTAACTGGACAAGGATAATGCATAACCTCACATCCTGACTAGAATGCTTGTCCTCAGGTTTTTACATATGCATACAAATAAAAGATGGGAAAGTTTTAGGAAAATTTACATGAAAGCAGACTGGCACCTGGAGAACAGACAGCAGTGTCTTCACTCTGCATCTGAGATTTCATCCTCATCTTCATCCAGGATGTAAACTAAAGCACGCTTTCTTGCAGCAAAAACACAAGCCACACCTCTTGAAGCTGTCAATAAAAATCATAACGAGATAAATGTGCTCAGCTTAACAGATCTCAAGGCTTTATGCAATACAAAGTGATGCTAAAATAGCTGCTGGCTGTCATGGAAAACAAATAGAAGCCGTACAGGACAAAATTACTTTTTTCTTTTGGTGAAACAGAGACCTCCTAGGTGGCAAATATCCTATATATATAGAGAGAGAGAGAATACTCACATCCCTCTACAGTAACTTCGGATGGAAGACAATAATTCATAATTAAGCTGTTTTATTTAAAACAAATGACCAGTGAACAGCATTATAAATTTCCTTGGTTGAAAATGACTTGCAAAATCATTCTCTAAGTACCACCTAAATTTTTCAAAAATAAATTCTCTAAAAAAAAAAAAAAAGAAGAGGAAGATTTATTAGGTTATGAATTCCCAAAAAGGTTGGTCATTCCAAATGCAGAGTCCACATTGCTATGAGCCCATGACACGAGTGGGTACTTTGAACAAACGCTTTATAAGTATAATCCAAACCAAGAAAATACAGAAGTAATAGCACTCACCACTCACTGCCAAGGGTGGTATGACAGAGTGAGGTATTCCTCGAACCTTTTCACTTTCTAGTGTCAATTGCATGAGACAATCCTATATCAAAAGAAAACAGAAGGTCATATGAGTAATGACAAGAACTAGGCAAGAAATTGAAGAAAGCCTAGTTTGTTCTTTATTGGATCAAATCCACACTAGTTGGAAAATAGCAAGACATACAAAGTGAATTTAAAATATTAAACAAGGTTCTCCGCATTCAAGTGAAGTCCTATAAAACGGCTATACACTGCAACCTATCTAATTCTAGGAATGCAACATGTATAACTGGAAAACATGTTTATCCTATTCAGTAAGCTAACTATATAGATTACAAAGTGGTAGTTTTTACCTTAAGTTGAAGAACCTTCCATGAGTTCTGACTGGAAGATCTTGAGATGGATACAAATGGGAGGTCAACAGCTTGGAGAATCATCATATAAGCATTTCCAGAGCCCTCAGAACTAGCAGTAATTTCATCTAGTAGTAAAACAAGTTGTGCATCCTGTTTTAAATGGTGAAATGTTATGTTATGTTTATATAGGGGAAGATTTACATCTTATCTAATGCTAATAATCTAATATGACGAAAAAAATCTTGTTTACCTTGTATAATGATAGATCCACACAATTGTAGCCATCAGGAATGCATAAGAGGGAAGCTTCTATTGAAGTGTATCCTTTCTCTGAATTGCCCATATCATGTATGACCCCCCTTACTACGCCAATGCAGTTTGTGATATTTGAGATGGAATTATCAGGTACTCTGAAGGAAATGTAGTCAGTAAGCCTCTGTTGACTAGTTTCACAATCTGAACTTTCATGTAAATCCTCCTGCAATAGAAAGTGCCAATAAGAACACATTTTGGTTGTCAGAGCTATCCAGAAAACAGCCTTAAGCACCATCAAGGAGGTGCACTTCATAAAGTCTACATAATGTATTAGTCATGCTGTAAATATTCAAGTTTTACATGGCAAGTACCTTGTAGTATGATATAGATGCTGGGATTATGGAGGACTTCACTGTTGAAGCGGCCATAGGAAAAAGAGGGAGCAGATCCTTACATAGTATTCTCTTGGAAATAGTAGCAAAGGGCATCTGAAAAGCCTCCTGTAAACTGCAAATTGTAGATCATGAAATCAAGCCACTAAAACCATTGAACCAAGGAGCAGAAAAACACAGAAAGTCAAACAAAGGAAAAGGATCCAGTGATTTAGATGTATTTACCAACAACAAAAAAGTGAAGAGTTTATAATAAGGGACTGCAATAAACTTGTGTGATACTTCAAAGTGCAGATTTACTATAAAATTCTGATAAACATAACACTTGTAACTGAATCTTCGTAACATGTGTGTTCAAGCATGCAAACGCATTTCTGGGTTATAGACATGACATCTAGATGTAAGTTCAAGAAAATCCAATAAAACATTTACACATCTTATGTGTAAGTACATATGTGTTTGCATTACTGTTCCATGTATAAACGGCATCTTTGAAAATGATTAATGTAAGTACATATTTGTTTGCATTACTGTTCCCTGTATAAACGGCATCATTGAAAATGATTAAATAGAAAGCATTCAAGATTTCAAGGAGAGAACAATGCAAGCAAATACCTATAGGAGCCACAATGCCCAGTGATACTTCAAAAACAATGGTAGGAATCTTTCAAAACAAGAATAGAAAAGGAAGAGCGGCATACCAACTCTCCATTTGTTGAAATTCTTCTGCTAATGTCCTTTTCAAGAATGCAGTATCTAAGAACCCACCAAAATGTGCAAGTTCTTTAATTCTTTGCATTGTTTCCCTGATGAACAAAGAAGACATCAGCATGGAATTGGTGTACACCCTCTGCAGGTCATTCCATATTTACTAACCACTGCACAATGATAAGAACTTTATGAAAGAAATTAAGTGTTAAACTGAGAATATTAAAACCCTTATCTAATGTTCAAGTTTTAAATTGGTTGAAAACACCACTTACAAGTCGACTTCTATGGAGTGATCACCTTCAGATAATTCCAGCAACTGTTTTATAGGATCTTGGTCATAGAGAAACTTCAGGAATATAATGACAAGTTCACTGTCAAAACAAACATGAAAAAGATCTCAAGATGGAAATAAATAGTTTTGGCCAACATTTTTAAACTTCCAGAAAATTGGCAAAGAAGTGAGAAGAAACTGAATGTGGATTCCAAACCTACTGAAAGGTTGAAGCTGATCACTTTGTTCAGACATCAATATCTTCACGGATTTCAGAAGCCAACTGAAAAAATTTGAAAACTGAAACAAATACTATTAGAATGGTAACAATATTAAAATGAAGGCAAGAAAAGAGCTAGTAATTTCAAAGTTAAAAGTTACTCCGTATACGCCATAAGCCCTCTACTTGCTTGAACAGTGCAAACAGAAAGAAATAAATAAGCATGTGGCTGCAAGATAAGTAGAATGCCCTACACAAACAAAGGCATACCTGCTGAACCACAGTACATAAAACCCTCGTAAATCGTTCAACTTGTATGAGAAACATTCCAGCATTCTCTGTTGCATTACCCATTAATTTCTCATCCAAACCAATACTTGATAGCGAGCCACGCCATTTGGAAAGGGCTTGAAGTTCTCCAATTCTAAATCCAATAATTTCTGCAGCAGGCTGGAAACTAGAGCTTTAGAGTTAAATGTTTCCTTAACATCACTAAAATTAACTAGACTCATTTTAACTTATTTTCTAAACCACAAATATAACTAACAACATGATAATATATATACTCCTTTTCTAATTTCAAATCTCATACAATTAACAGCAAAAGATCTTATAGAATGGCAACAAAAGCACTCTACTTTGAACATTAGATTTCTCACCAAGAAAACAAAGCCGTTTTTAGAAATTGAGAATCACTACCAATTACACCATTATAAGACCAGCAAGAGTATTTAAGTGTGAGAATAAAATAATATACAGGCAGCAGGCTTCATAGCTTATGAACTGTCAAAACTCTAAGTAATTCTGCATGCACTTTCAAATTGTTATCTATTTAAATCATTCAAGCAAAGCCCCTTCAAATAATCATGAAAGCGGCTGCATCTTTAAGATGCATGTTTGTCTTTCTATGAATATAATAACCCAAATAAAACTATTATCAGTATTATGACACCATATAATACTTTTAAGGTATGAGACAGATCAAAGGCACCTGTAGATGATCAAGTACTACTAGCTGAAGCTCTTTTCCAGCACCACAAACTACCTTTGCCACCCTCTTAAGACCCTGAAAAATATAACCACATGAACTATGATGACTATTAATCACCTATTCTTCAGATTGTTTAGCAAGTGAGGTTACTAGGTTACCGCTTCACCAAGTGAGTTGACTAAAAATTGATGAACTGCTGGGCTTGTCCTGGCCCCACCCAAAAGGCTCAGAAACTCCTCTTGAGGACTGGAGTCAATTCCTGTGAAGTGGCAGAAGAAATGGGACCATTACACGAGCAAAAAGGCCATCAAAGATTCAAAGTTGTGTGTCTTGGAGATTGAGACATTACCATGGTCAATAATGAGGGAGGATAAAGCATTGAACTTTTCATTAAAAGTGTGCATGGCATCAGACCACTGCTTAGACATGACTGATAGTGATGCCCGGATAACTTCGCCTAGATCTTCAATGTTGGAAGCCTGTTGAGCCACCTGATAAAGCTCATTTTTCCTAGAATTGGTTTCCAAAGTAAAGCAAACAAACTAAGAACAAATTACAATTGGCAAGCACATCAATGTGTAAAACCACGTGCTATCAGTTATATTAATTATGCACAAGGGCCCCCTCAATGCAATTCAATACTCATGTCATGGAACTAAGACCCTAATAAGAAGAATGGTTCAGTAAAACAAGTTAACGTGCAGGACCACAAAGATCATTGGCTGGGACATACAGAAACAATCACAAACAGATGCATTGTGAATTTTGTGATAGAGGATTACCTTTTGGAAAAAATTGAAGTGTCAAGAACTAGGCAATGAAATCCTGTTAACACATGATTAGACATCTGCTTTGCACCTACTTCAAGACTAGCTATGGAGAGGTCCCCACTGCACATGACTACCAAATGGCAAAGATCTTTTGACAAAGAGACCTGGCAATAAGAGAGAAATAAAATAGTATTACTCTGCAAAGACCTGATTATCTTGGAAAAATTAACTGAATATTGCAAGAACAATATTGTATAAATTTTCAATTGCAAAACTAGATCAAAAATCAAGAAAGAAAGAAATAGAAAAAAGAAACAACATTTTTGTAGTCATTCGGTCATTCCAATATAACAAGAAAATGTAAAATAAAAAATCCTCAAAAACCACACATTTTTAAATATATTTTCTTCCATATAAATTACGGATTAGCACACCTCTCAGGGAAGTGAAAATACGCATTTAACTATTTAAGCAATATATGATAGGAAATGGAGAATCTAGCAAGAATCTTGACAAATCATCTGCTTGTCTTAACATTGGAATGATTTATTCTTTATTAAACATTGCATTTCCTATTTCAAGCCCTGTTATGAGTCTCCTCTTGCTAACTGCTGCTTACTTAGACAGCAACATAAATACATCACAAATCTAGACAACCAAAACCTTCCTGGATTAAAGAAGATTATGACATTTTTCTTACAGTTGACAGAACTAAAAGAAACCATAACTGAAATAGAGTTGAAGAAATGTGTTGTCCGAAAATAAAACTATCAAAGGGAACTTAATATCTTACATTACAAATGGAAGCATTCAGGAGTTGTTAGACGAATGGCCTCTTTGAACCAAACTATCAACAATAAGACTGTGCAGATTCTTGTGTATCATTCCATATGATGTCCACAAAGACAAACAATATGTTAGATGGCTTCTCTAAAGAGATGCCCATGAATATGTGCTGGTAAAGAACTTAGGGAGAACTTTTTAACACTTACAAATTTTAGTTCCCCATAACATGATGATTAACTTACAATTTTTCCTATTGGGAATATGCCAAAGATACTGAAACATATGTTTCCATCCTTGTCCCCACTGCATAATATGTTATATCGTTGATGTGAAGAATTTGATAGCTCTCTGAATGAATCTTCAGCCTCATCCATGAAACCACTATCCCCAGGTACAAGTCCAGGCATCCTGGGAACTCTTGGGGGAGCCGGAAAGAAACGTGAAGTACGGTCTTCATAACTCAGGATATTACCATTTCTCATCCTGAATTCAAAGAAAATCAGATAGTAGTTACCCCATTTTTCGTTAATTTTTAAGATTTGCACATATGTAAAGAGAAAGCAAGGATGCTAACCTTCTCTTCATCCTCCCTCCCAATTGAGACATATAACGGCAACTGTGTGGGATTTTATGCTCCGCAGAAGTTTTCCATTCTGCTTACAAGAAGAGACACCCAAAATATACAATGATGGATAAAGATATCATTTTTTCTAGCAAATGTACAGAGTGACAGCACCAAAAAAAAAAAAAAAAACATCTTAAATTAAGATGAAAGTTTGATACCATAAAATCAATCAATCAGTTTTATGTCAATTCTGCCAACATCTTATATTATACAGAATTTAATGATGATGGATTTGTATTCATTAGAAAATATTAACCTGCAAAATGGCTGGATCGACTGCTCAATTCTTCTTGCTTTAAAAAAAAAATATTATTTTTCTTTTAAAAAGCACAAAGCAGACATAAAAATTTATGCACAGATTCTGAGTCAATCAACTAATGGTCTAGATAGCTACAGTCTCATCTTTGTACAAACAAATCATTTTTGTCGATTGTTATAGCACTGCAAAAATGCATCTTCAAAATACAACTTACTTCCACATCATGCAATGAAATCGTTCCGTCTTCAAGCCCAATTGCTATTGCTTTTCCATCAGGACGCCAACATAACGATGTTATCTTCCCTAGACACAAGGCAAAACAAATTGTAAGAGATCAAGTTTTACAGAATGTAACAATGAATTTATTCTCCTTGCTAGCATGAAAGCTAAAACCTCAATTTATAGGCACAATTTTACATATTATGAAAATAGTAAAATTTCATATTTTGATTTCAAGAGGAAGCATCACTAAAATGTTCTGATATTCGATAACCAGAGAGAGGGAAAGGGTCACACTCCAAGTGAGACCAAAAAATATCTTTAACTTTGAATTTTTATTTTACAAAAGATCCAAAATGACTACAAAATGTTAAAAGCCCCAACAGTTAAACAAAATCTTTTTAGTATTAACATCAGAATTATAATGTATGCAACAAAAAATGAGGCATTTAGTGGAGGAGGTACCTGGAGAAATAGTCCAGAGCCTCTGCCAATTGAAACGATGAAGAAGCAGTTTTGATTCCTCCGTAACCATTGCCAGAAGATCCTTCTCTGGGTTCCATTCAGCTATTTTTATCTGCGAACCAATAATTAAATTTAAAAAAAAAAAAAAAAAAAAAAAAAAAAAAAAAAAAAAAAAAAAAAAAAACTACTGAGATGCTTATGCTAGTGTTGTACTAGTGGAAGGAGGTAAACCTGGAAGCAATAGGCTTGTCGAATTGAAGCTGAAATGGAACTACTCTTTCACTTTCATATGTCTCCATGCTCACTCGCTCTGTTTCGAGTGAGACTTCTTTCCAGTATTTTGCGAGCGAGGGCGGGGAATTTGTGCGGGTTTTTGTTTCAAGAGGAGAATTGCTATTTAGGTTTTGTTGGGAACCCCTCATTTTATTATAAATTATATTTGAGTCTCAAATTTAAATAAAATACGTTTATGCCCCTCAATTCTCTTTGTTCTTCTCATTTTGGTCATGTCCTTTAGTAATTTACTCATCTCTCCCATTTCTCTCTAGGGTAGGATTGGGACTTTGCCTCCGCACGGACTTAACTTAATAGTTAGTGTGCAGTATTTGTGAGAAGAGACCAAGGATCGAATCTCAGCGGCGACAATATGGAGATTATGTCCAAAGTAGGCAGATCTCTTGACTCCTACGACTATCCACATCCTTGCAATATATTCTCACTTTTAAAATATCATATCATATCATAAAATCATGCAGTTTTTTCTCCTCTTTCAAAAGTAGTTCAATTTTTGTTTGAAAGCCAACGAAGCAATTTTATTAACTCAGCAACTGGTTTTAAAACAACGGTGGAGTAACTCTCTAGAAAGAACGATAGACAGAAGTACTTTTGTCTTTGCTAAATAATGGACAACCCGATTGGCATTCCTACTAATACAAATAACTAAACAACCCGGAATAGAGCTAATTAAACGAGTACAAGACTGGATAAACACGACCAACATAAGAACGAACTAAAACGTTATGACGTAGATGTAAGCAAAGAGTCTGACAGTATGAGTAAACAATATCATCTTAATAGTCATGCTCCTTTAACCAATAAAGCGCTCTCCGAACCGCCATAACTTCAACCAAAATGGGTCAAACAAAAAAATAATAATTTATTTTTAAAATTTTGACTTGATTTTTCTTTAATCAAGATGATTTTCTATTGACTTTAATATTTTTCGGGAAAATCGCACTTCTGGTCCCTCAATTGTTGCCCGATCTGCAATGTGGTCCCTCATTATCAATTTCATTCAATTGGGTCCCTATTTGTTGTAAATCGTAGTCAATTTGGTCCTTCGGTCAGATTTCTCTCAAACCAAGGTTAAATCCATGGACAAAATGGTAATTTCACTTTACCCTCTTTACCCCAGCAGCAAGGGCCAAAGTCACTCCATCTCCGACCACCGCAAACCAAGCTTTGACCACCACAAAAATCTAGTTGACCAGCCGGAAAAAACCAGGAGGAAGAACCACCGAAGTTCCTTTATTTAGAAGTGTTTACCGGCCGGAAATCCAGTATCATATCTTCAGAGTATTCAGATGAAAACAATGAAAACTCGTGACTATGCAACTGTGTTGTCGGATTCCTTAATCGGAAAGAGCACTAACCCTGTTGTGCTTTCCTGTCTTCAAGCCCCACCCTCCTTCGCCTCCCTCAATTCGTTGAGTTTTCGGGCGTTTCACCGGCTGCCCGTCACTCGTTCCTAGGA
Organism: Ipomoea purpurea; assembly: GCA_009835305.1. Classification (NCBI taxonomy): domain Eukaryota; kingdom Viridiplantae; phylum Streptophyta; class Magnoliopsida; order Solanales; family Convolvulaceae; genus Ipomoea; species Ipomoea purpurea. The sequence continues at coordinate 16,723 of VALG01015337.1, read as the reverse complement.
CCCAGAAAGCCATTTTTTGTCTGTCCAATTTTAGTTGGGGGCCAATCGAGGGTTCTCTTGAGGCTTTGTGATAGTAGGGTTCCATTTGGTTGCCAGTGCTACTTCTAATCTCCGGGAATTCTCCAGCACTGTCGAACCCCGGACACATGACAAGAATTTCGAGAGGATAAGATTGGCAAGGATCAAAATGCTTCTTTGAATAGGGAGGGGGATTGAAATCCGATCAACGACGAAGACTGGGTTGCGTCTTGGACCTTGATCGAACGCTTCCCTCCACCACTTCTAGAGGCGCGCCACCTACCTCTATGACCGCCAGATTTACTGTTGCCTCGCTGGAGATCAGTATCTGCCCGTTGCGCCAGAAAAAAGGAAGAAGGGGAGAGGAATCGTCGGAGCTGCTACTCGTTTGTCGCCGGAAGGAGAGTTGCCTCGTCTGCTCACTATCGTAGTCACAGCTTGCCGGAGGACCCGTTATCCAGACCTCTCGCCGCCGTCGCCACAGCTCACGAAACTCCACCATGTCGCCGTCGATCTGCTACTTGACGTGGATGAGAGATAGACACCCGAGAGACGAGAGGCAAAGGAAGAGGATGGGCTGTCGGAGGGGACCCAGACCTTGGTGGATCTGCTTGTTGCTTGCTGTTGTAATAAAGAATGGTAGCATTTGCAATAAAAAAATAAAAAATAAAAAGAAGAAGAAGAAAGAACGGTGATAGAGAAGGTAAACGAAATTACCATTTTGCCCACGGATTTAACCTTGGTTTGAGAGAAATTTGACCGGAGGACCAAATTGACTACGATTTACAACAAATAGGGACCCAATTGAATGAAATTGATAGTGAGGGACCACATTGCAGATCAGGCAACAATTTAGGGACCAAAAATGCGATTTTCCCATATTTTTCCAATTTCCAAACACAAAAAACCTAAAAAATAATTTTAAGAGATATGAGAGTTTCCAAACATACCCTAACTTTTTTATTTGCCGCTTATTGAAAGATGAAAGATGAAAGATGAAAGAAAAGAAAAGCCATCGTTCATTCTTTTGGCGCTAACATTCCAATAAACTGTGGAGGCAACCGTAGGCAGACTGAAGGGTTTCTAAAGGGCAACCATGTCGGAAGAAATAGAAGTAGAAGCAGCAGAGCAGCATCAACTCAACACCAAAACGGAATCAGGTGAAGTTAGTGATAACCAATCGGATGAAGCCTCCTATTCTTGGCTGTAATCAACTACGACCTTTCACCGTATCGTACTTACCACTTCTTCAACAATTCCGCACCACATCAAACCCTAACAATTTTTTCAAGGGCGTCAAATGGTATATTGGCATATCTACACTTGCAGATAGAGATACATTTGATTGGTTAACAATCATTTACTTGCTTAGTTCTGCTTTGGTGCAGGTCCCCTGATGGCTCTTGCTTCCTCACTTGCTCTGACGATAACACTCTTCGCATATTCACATTGTGAGCTTTTGGGTTGCAGTTTTCAAGTTAAAAGATCGAAACTTTTTTAAATAATTTTTGCTCATTTTACCAAAACGGAAGTGAAAAAAAAAAGAAGAGAACTATGTAGTAATATTGGCGGGGGCGAGAATAACAATTCTTAATCTTGTTACGTTTTCCTACGACATGTTAACAGAGGGGTGGGGTATAGAAAGCACAGTAAGAATAGGCACTCTTTTTGACATTTCACTTTGTCTTTCTTTAGACCCTATGATGAAGGGGACACCTTGTGGATAATAGTCAGCAGCTGAAGAAACTGGCAAGTTTTTCTGTTATGCAGTCTTTTTGGACTTGTAAAATTGTGTTTTGAGTATTGTATTAATGGTTTGATCATTAAATGTATGTTGCATTAATATTAAACTTTACTAGCGACCTAGCGTTGGCTCTACCTTGTATATTGATACTACAACTACCAATATGCAGATTCCTATTCAGCACAGTGTAGTAATTAGCGAGGGAGAGTCTGTGTATGACTACTGCTCGGTATCCCTACATGTCTTCTTCAAGTATGTTAGTTACTTGGATTAATCTGGTGACACAAATTGCGGGTTATGGAGAAGTAATTTGAATTTGGTTGATGATTCAGTCCAGATACCTGTGTCTTGCAAGTTCTACTCGTGACCATCCTATTCATCTCTGGGATACTTACTCTGGACAGGTATGCGATGTCGTCAATTCATTATCAAGATGTTTATTTGACATAAGTTCTTTAATCCACTCTTACAATGGCTTACATCATGTTGTGAACTTATTGATCTCAGTATCTGCTGATAACACTATATTTACCTTGGGAATTGCAGCTACGTTGCACATATCGTGCTTATGATGCAATGGATGAAATCACAGCTGCCTTTTCGATTGCTTTCAACCCTTCAGGGACCAAGTAAGCTTCAACTATTTAAGATTTGATTTCTTCAACAGTTAAAATCCTGTCTTGCAGTCTTTTAATGGAGTCTTATCTTATCCAATTAGAAGATTTCATGGCAAAAAATTGATTGTTAGTAACAATACTAGAGGCTTACTTTGTTTCTTTCTTTAATTTTTTATTTTTTCTAATGTGCATACTGCTGCTGGTTTGTAAATAGTAAAGTTTATACATGTGGGCATATATGCTTGTCAATACTGATAGGAGTGTTTTGGATTGCTGATGCTAAAGTACAATACAATGCCTTAATAGCTTAGTGGTTAGTGACACTTAATATTGGTGGTATAATGGGTTACATGTTGAATGTTCAGTTCTTCTTTTCATGAAACTGAATTGAAATTGCTATAAAACATGGTTACTAGCTGTGGGTGTAGCTAATGAAAATTCAACCAACACTCATAAGTTTGATGACAAAAGTGTTTTAACACCTATTCAGAATGCAAATTTCCATAATTAGCCACATAAGCATATTTGGTCACTGTAGTTTTATAAAGTGAAACTGTTATTTTTTGCTAGGATCTTTGCAGGATACAACAAATCTCTTAGAGTATTTGATATTCATCGACCTGGAAGAGATTTTGGACACCATTCCACTCTTCAGGGAAACAAAGAAGGGCAATCAGGTATTGTTGGGTCATGAAAAAATTATAAAGCCTTTGAAGACAAAAATAAACTTTAGGTTGATGACATAAATATATTGTCTTGTGTTTGAGTTTCAAGAAGCTTGCACTAACTCTCTATCCACTTCGGCACAACATTTAGTGCACACACATATTGAGGGAGTTTTAGGCACTTGGTCAGACTGCTTTCTTTTCTTTTCTATTTTTTCATCATTAACCTACCACCCTGATCTGGCAGCTTTCTGAAAGCAATGAAGGAGAGTTGTTTTTAAGTTTTATTTAAGTTTGCATATCTTTGGACCTATTTACATCACACAGAATCTATCACGCTGGTTGGACGACTTTCTGAATGTAATTAAGGGAAATCCTTCTGACGATAATTAACATTAGGGTTGAAATCTTTTTGCACCTATTTACATCATTGTCTCTTGGTTTTGTACTTTCAAAATCTTTTCTTTTCCTGCACTTTTACCTATTTTGTTCTTTGAAGTGATGGAAATTTCAATATTTCTGTCAGGCATTATATCCTCAATTGCTTTCTCTCCAAGCAATAATGGATTGCTGGCTACAGGTTCATATAGCCAAACCGCTGCTTTGTATAGAGAAGATAACATGGAATTGCTTTATGTATTGCATGGCCAAGAAGGTGGTGTTACTCAAGTAAGTTGAGACTTAGCCATCCTTTTTAGTTATGCACATGATTTCAAAAGTACCATTGATGGGATCAAGCAAGACATACTTTTCAGGTGCAATTTTCAAAAGATGGAAACTTCTTGTATACTGGAGGCCGTAAGGTAAAAGGATTTGGGCAACTATATGCAACTCTGTTATGTGCATTATGTAATTATCTAAATATGCTGACACAGTTAATCTATGTCTCTTTGTAGGATCCATATATTCTTTGCTGGGACATTCGCAATACTGTTGACATCGTTTACAAGTAAGTTTTTATTGGATACTCACAGTATCCCTATGTAATAACTTGTGGTTTATTGTATCATTTAAATTGTTGAATGCTTAGTTGCTGAAAGTGTGTAGAGTTCATGCTTTTCATCGCTCGTTTAACAAAATAAAATATTTCATTTCATCAAAGAAGTAATATGTTCCTATTGATATAATTACAGTTGGTAGCAGTGTTTTAGTTGATATTTCTATCTTGTTCCCCTCTATTCTGTTTTACTACAGTGGAGGGTTATCAAAATCAATGACAAAATATCACCTAAAACTATTGAAATCCTTATTTATGTTTCCGCACACCAAACTAATCATTGATACCAAAAACAATGAATGCCGATACATATAACTTTATCAAATACCTTTCTCAAAGTATAGAACATGAGAGAAATAATTAAATAATATTGATGTGCTTGTTCCTGGAAGTATTTTATTGTGTAGATGTTGTCGAGAATTTATAATTGTAATTTGTGTCTACTCAAAGAAGGCTACATCTTTCCAGGATGTTTTATTGCTCTCGGATGGTAGCTATGCTTGGTTTCAGCCCTATCTGAAACTCATGTTGAATGTTAATCCTGATTTTTTTTTTTTGAAAATTCAAAAGAATTAATGTAGATTGTTTTTATTTTGTTTTAATATTTTTTAATTGTTCATGCTGAAAATTCCATTTGCATGCATGAGCACATCTCTCTCCTTGAGCTCATCTTTCTTTGACTGGTAGTGATAGTGATTGAAGTCTCTTATTACTAAAATACGTAAAAGAGCTCTAAGTCCTTAGTTTTTGCTTCCCTGCAACATGCAAATAGGCTGTACAGATCATCTGAAAGTACAAATCAGCGGATACATTTTGATGTGGAGCCTCATGGTCACCACCTCGGAACTGGTGGGCAGGTATTATTGTATCTTCACTATAGTTCTGCAATCTGCATCATAGAAATGAACGGGTTGCAATGATATTCAATTCCATAATTCTATGTCTGCTCTTCCAGGATGGTTCAGTCCATATTTATAATCTTCAAAACAGGACAATGGGTATCAAGCTTTCAAGCTGCATCAGGTATTGCACTTTATTTTGTTTGTTCAAAATACCTTTGGGTAGTGCAGCCTCTGCCAATATTTCTTCTATCGGTAATAAGTTGATTTACATCCTTTACAGACACTGTCAATGGTTTCTCCTACCATCTTTTCTTCCAATGGCTGCCACTTCGTCGGGGCACCGAAGATTTGTAGGTCTTGATGACTCGTATGAGGATATGGTCCTGAGCGGTATCCCCATTAACCCATAATTGTTTAAGTGATTGCATTCTTCAAATTATAATTTTTCAGCATTGGGTGTGATTATTATGACATGGTTTTTCACTATATCTTGACGAGTTCCATTCACTATTTTCCCATTGGTTAGATTTAGTTACAATAGAAAACTTATTGTTAGAGATAATACTCATGACAAATAATACACAATGGTTTTCCTTCTGTAGGCAACGAGAACTGTCTCTCCGTGTGGAGCTTCTATTCATCCACTGCAAGCACTGATTCTGCAGATCAAGACATCCAACCCGAGGATTCTAAAGTTACAAATAGCCAACCGGAGATAGAGAACCTCGAAGATCAACCTTGAAACCGGCCTCATCTGTACTCTAAATTTGTTTTGCATAACAGGTAATTCTCTTTGGATTTACATGCAGATTCTGCATAATTTTGTAGGTTGTTTAAGTCTTTCTTTGGCTCTTCTTGTTCTCTTCTATGAACCTTGACTCACTGTAGATCAGAAAAATCACCAAAAATTTATCTGTTATTTTCTGTCCTTTTTCATTCTCAAAATATGCTTACCAGGTAATTAACGGGAGTATTATAGTGTGTAATTCAAATGTGTTTTATTTGTATTTTCCCACTTCACCAAGTCAATAATCAACTAGATTTAATCAATTTCAATTAGTCAAAACCACATATTTTCAAGGTTTAGTTCAACTAAAACATAAATAAGACTTTTAATAGTTTAAACATTCATATATTTCTCATAAAATTGAATGTCCACTAATATGAATACGATCTGCTATATTGAATTATACCAACTGGTATACTATGAGCATCAAGTCATCAACTATGTAATTATATAATTTTCAATAAATATTTTATTCTAAAATAGTTAAAATATTTGATGCGAATATATTCGAATCGTGATAGACTGATTGAATTTGATTTTGTTGTTTTGTTTAATAAATGCAAAAATTATACGCGTAATATTAACATAGTTAAATGAATTTTTTTTTTTTTTAAATACTCCGTATTATAGTCTGTAACATGCACGATTGCACGTCGAGCAGACCACCTTTTGACGTCAAAAAACGACGGCGTAATAAAAGCTATGGCTATGGACAGCCGCCACTCTACTGTTCTTAGCTAGGCCGCTTGTTTACGTGTCCTACTCGGCTACTCCGTATACGTCCAAACGGACGCTGTACCGTCACCCTCCCTATCTCCTAGCCGTCGGTTGTCCACGCCGAACACGTGGCAGAATAAGAACCCTTCGTTGATTTTTTTATTCACACGGCGTGGCTGCGTGCGTGGCGATTTTAGCCGAAATCATTCAAATGACGTGTGAGATCACGAAACGTGGTAGCTAAGCTACCGACAAGCCGACTTGGACCGACCAACTGCCACCAATTACCGCCCTCCTCTCATATCACTCCACGTGTCCAATTTAAATGGGGCACACTATACATGTACCAAGTCCATATTGCAATTTAGTCCACATACATAATATAATAGTGTAGAAACATGACAAATTTATAAATATAAAAATAATATTGCAGGTGCATACAAATAATACAAATATTAGGGTATGTTTGGTTCATGGAAAATGTTTTTCAAAGGAAAACATTTTTCTTAAAGTAGAGGAAAATGTTGTTTTCTTGTGTTTGGTTTATGGAATTTATTTTTTCATTAAAAATAAATTCCTCAAATTTGAAGAAAATAAAATCCTTGATTGGACCAAGGTTTTGTTATCCCTCAATTGTTAATTTAATTCTTAACTTCCTAATTTTTAATTTCAACTAATTAATCATCAATTGTTTAAAATTTCATTAATTTAAATTATTTCAAGACCCAAATGGTAATTTTTATATTTTTAAAATTTTGTTAATTAGTCCCTAAAAGTATTTAATTGATAAAATTTTAAATAATCGATGATCAAATTGATTGAAATTGAAAACTAAAGGACTACATTAATAAGTTTGAAGCAATTGGGGGACCAAAACGTTAATAAGGAGTCCTCACCAGATGAATGGCTCCTCACCAAATGTTGAGCTACAATAGTAGTAGCTTTTTTTTTGGTAACTAAGTAGTACCAGAATGTTGAGCTACTAAGTAGTTCCAAAATGTTGAGCTACTATAGTAGTACCAAAATGGTCCCTATTAGTAGTAGTTTCTTTAGTAATGGCTCAAAATGTTGCATGTACATAAAAATAGTGAAATATTAATGAATTATGTACTATAGTTTTTTTTTTTTTTTTTTTTTTTTTTTTGTAATTACATTATTTACCCCAAAAGACTGAATCCCCAACCCTAAGGGGCCCCCATACTCTGACCCGACAGAGCATGTGGGAGTAATTACATTATCTATAGTATCAGCTCAACATGATTATGTCAACATTTTTTATTGTAATTGAATTTGATGTATCTAAAATAATGATTTTATGTAGTAAATTTATTTAAAAAATAAAAAATATGTTAATATTGGTGTTAGTTAAAAGATCTCAGTTAAAACGTTTTATTGATATATTTTTAATGTGTTAATTTTATTTATATATATAAAAAAGAAAAAGATGAACAAAAAATTAAGGAGATGAAGTCATAGGAACTACTTTATAGTTTGTACATATCTAACGGCTAGTTTTTTTTTCCGCTTATTTTTAACATGCGAGCCAAAAGGTAAAGTCATAGGAAAATTCGAGTCCTTTCGAGCAATTTGTGGAAATTAACGTCCGCTTATTTTTAACCTACGAACCAAAAGGTAAAGTCACAGGAAGATTCGAGCCCTTTCGATCAATTTCTGGAAATTAATGTAAAAAATATATACTTACTTGGAATCTGGATAGATATAATAATCAAAAATTCCAAATAATAAATTTAAAAAGTTTTGATTCTGTAATGCTTATCCATAAAAAAGTTAAATAATTCTCACTCTTTTATTATATTATATATATTTTAAATAATAAAATAAAATTTAATCTCAGGGTATATAATTTAAAAGTGACTTTACTTATTGACGGTGAACTCTTTATTCTTATTCCACATTCCACAATATAATATATACTCCGTAATAAAATTCAAAAAGAAAGTTGATTTTTTTCCGAATTCCAAGGCCCCTCTATATAATGAAAATTCAGTCTTTTCCAAAGGCAGAGAGTTGGAATTTGGAGGGCGGTTCATAGTGGCATACAGAGCACAGGTGCACAAAGTTTCTTATAATCTTATAGTTTCCTTCTATACAGCACAGCTACATAAATTTCCTTGCTGGAGTTTCCGTGTATCGAGCATCTCAATTTACTGCTATCCATAAATTTAGGGTTTAGTTATAGTTTCAGAGGCACAGTTTCTTGAAAGATAGAGGGGTTTTGTTTGGATTCTGGTAGTTGGGTGGTCTAAAAATCAGATCTTGAAGAGGAAAAATGCGCTTTGGAGCAAGTGTGAAGGTGGGTTGGGGTTAGGGCTGGTGAGGAGCCATTCGTTTGGGAGGAAAAGGGTGGTCTTGTCAGCTATGGAAGTCCGATGATTTCCTTTCCACCACACCTTCAAAGAAGCACTGCCCTGAGGTTTCTTTTCCCATTTGTCAGAAGTCTGTTCTTGAAGCTTTGCCTCAGGATGTTCTGGTAAGCTCAGATCTCAATTCACTTTCTGTTCATATATTGATGTGAATATGTTTGTTTTGCTCTGAAATTAATTGAGCAATTTAGTACCAAATCTGTATTCCTTTGCATAATTTGTTGATTGGGTATGGTGAATGTAATTTGCATTTTGATTTGCTATAGAGATTATTAAGGCCACTTGAAATATATATGTAAACTTGTTATTGTACACTGGGATTGTATCTTCTTGATTCTCTGCAACAATATACTGTGAAATGTGTATCTTTTTATACAAACTTTACAGAGAATTGATTTGATTTTTTTTTTTCAATCTAAAATGGCAGATTAGGATAGTTTGTGGTGTGGACCATGATGATTTGGAGGCTGCTTTCATGTATCAAAGGCTATTCGAGAAGCGGTATGCCTAAGTTTTGAATTACTGCTATCTTTGGATTAATTCTCCAAGTGTGTTGGTATTTACATTTTTTTTTGTCCTTGCTGATGAACAGACCTTGATTGCCAAGAATTGGCATTTTGAATATAGCACACCGAGGAAGACTATTGGTTTCAAGAGCCCAAATTGATTTTGAGGATTGGGTGAGTTCAATGAGGTTGAAGCACCGAATGCACCAAGGGCAGTCGAGGGTTCCAAGATCTCGGTTATGCAGAAAAAAGCTGGCTGGTTTATCTATTGCCCTCTTCGCATCAGACGACGAAGATGACTGGAGGAGTAGGGAGTCATATCTGCAAATGGAAGCAGAGTTATAGTTCCACGAGTTAATGAAGCAGGTCTTGTACATGCATTGTTGTACAAATAGTTGTGTTATTTTTGGATTAGAGGGGTGGGATCTGGTAATGTTGTTTATCAGATCTGCACTATTTGTACATTTCACAAGAACACTACCCTCACAGGCCATTTTTTCTTCAATCCATTCATTGAAGATGGGGTGGCTTGACTATATATGTTTGTACAAGTTAGGGAGGGAGAATGAGAATGATTTATTACACTTTTCATCAAGTTCTGTTGGAGGATTGTGCTGCCACTTCTGTTTCCACAAGAGGCTAAGATGTACATATCAGTCTCCACTGTAGAGTAAAACATTTTGAAATAATGAAATTTAAAAAAAAAATGGTTTTCTGGCTTTTAGCTTTTTGGTTCTTTGCAGTAACTTTCTGGCTTCATACTACTTCTATAATGGCTTGAGAATAAGTGTTGGCCACTGTCCAGTATCTGATGATGGATTGAGCTGATTGATGCTGTATTGAAACTTTTAACTTTCTGGGAAGAATTTTGTTCAGATTGGCTAAAATTTAGCTAACAAGGATCTGTCACTTTGGGCATAATCTCTTTCAAATCTTGGAGTTGTTAGAAATTTTGATGGGGAATGGAAAAGAAAAGGTGGTCAATATAAGGGAGGGGCCAAGAACACCATACTTTTAGACTAGTCATAGTTTTAGCTTTAACAGGCATTCAAAGTTCAAACAATCTAATTCACGGATGACTTCTTGATGAAGTTGTTGGACCTTCAATCAAGATACTGCCTCAATACCTACCAATGCTTCAGCCAATTGTTATAATATGTTAACTGCCACAATTATGTGTCTTTATTAAATGCAGACATATTATATGTTAGCTACAAACATATAATTTAAATATTATTTTAAACTGGTGCAAGGTGGATCCTGGTCAACGGTATACATTAATTTACATGTTTCAGCAATTCCAAGATCAAGCATACAATGATATAAAGAAGGAAACCCAATCATTATAGTATCAATTAGGTGCAAGTGGTTACCGCCGCAGCCGGGGGTGGTGAAGCTTAATACGGATGGCACTAAGAAATCCTCGAACGGCCTCGCAAGCGCCGGAGGGATCTTGCGGGATCATTTAGGCAACTAGTTGCTGGCTTCACTACAAAAATCGGCTACACGAATAGTTTTGTTGCCGAGCTCTGGGGCCTTCGTCAAGGGCTTTGTCTTGCTAAAGATTTCAGCGTGACCAACCTTGTGGCAGAAGTGGATTCTCTGGCTATTACCCAAGTGCTTAACAAGAATGTTGGTTCATCCCAAGAAACAGATACTCTGGTGGCAGATTGCAGAACTCTCATGCAACACTTCCCCATGTTTGAGCTCTCTCATGTGCTTCGAGAAGGGAACCAATGTGCTGACTTCCTTGCCAACTTGGGGCAAAACGCGCCGTGGGGGACTACTGTTCTAGCTCATGCTCCGGATGACCTCCACTCGTTGATGGTTCGCGACGCGAACAACGTTGCGACAAGAAGAGTAGCTTAATAAACTCTCTCCTGGGGCCTTCGGCCCTTCCTTCTACCAAAAAAAAATAAAATAGTATCAATTATGGTTAGATGGACTACTATTGACATGCATATTCATTTTTAATAAATTGAATGTTCATTTTTAATATATTACGAACAAGGGCAATGGAGGTGACTAGTTGGAATAGTATCAATTATGGTTAGCTTGTAAGTTAATTTTGATTTATTTGATCACTATTAGCTGTTTGATTTGATTAAAAAGTCAATATAAATGTTTGATTAATTAGTTTTTTTAACAGCTTATTGCTCCAAAATACTAAAATTCAAAAAGTTATTTTCCCACTAAGATGGTCAATACCGTCCTAGAGTGTCAATACCTGACCACCTCAAATTAAGATTGTAAATAAACCATGCTCTATCCAACTGGGAGTCAAACTTGTAACTTTGTGGTAAGTAGTAGTTACTACATGGATTATGGATTAGAATAATAGATTGTTGCGATTTTGTGTTGGAAGGTTGTGTTTCCAGAGCAGAGTCTGAGAGGTACTTGGATGAGATGAAAGCTAAGCAAATCTATCTTCAAATTAAAAATGGAGTTATCAATTCAATGTGATTATGTGAGGCTTTAATTTGATGGAAGCCAAAAACCAGGGCAGGCCACCTATTATTTTATTTTGAGCTAATTAAATTAAAGCTAGGCAAGTAGGGATAGGTAGTGTACTACTGTAGCATTGCATGTGTGCTAAAGAAATCGCATACAAAGAGGATTTGATTGAACATAGGATGCGATTAATATTGCCCTCACCCATGTGATCAACTTCTTCTTCCCCATCCTAAATGCATGCATTAATATTTTGCATGATATGCTTTAATTATCATATCATAAATTAAAGTTTTTCTTTTCACTATTTTTTTTTTTGGCTTCCTGCTTCTATAATTTAGTCTCGACGACTATTAGTCTTGTGTATGCGGCGGTGTGCTGGATCTTGTGTCTGCCACAACCAACCCAACCAACACTCCACTCACCTATCCACCACTGTAGTCCAGTTTTTTTTTTTTTTTTTTTTTTCATTCATTATTAGAATGTTTGATACACGGAATAAGTTGGAAATGAAATAGCATTTTCGGAGAATAGACTTATTCCACTGTGATCTATTTTCCTTAGAAAAATTAGTATAAATGAACCCTAATATTAGACAATTCATGAATTCTCAAGAAATACTTAATTTATCTTTGAGTTAATACCCAAAATTGTTCCTCGACTATAGTGGTTTTTTCTCAATTTCGTCCTAAATGACTTTAGTGACCTAATTATTGTCCCAGACTTTTATGTTTCGCTCAATTTAGTCCTCCGTTTGTTATTCCGTCAAATTGGTGTTAAATAAAGGGACAATTCAATAATATCAATTATTGACCTCTCTTTACTTTCAACATGTGAAGTTGAGAAATCTTTCTTTCTTGCCACGAATTACACAGAATACTCCCAGACCTACGAATCTAATTTTATATTCGCAGTTTAAGAGTGATTTGGGAGTAATTGTAAAAAAAAAAATGGGATTTCGCATTCACGATGTCTATGAGTAACAGAGATGCCAATATTAAAATTACTGAATTGTCTATTTATTTAACAACAAATTGGACGAAATAACAAATGAAGAGACTAAATTGAGCAAAAACACAAAAGTTTGGGACTAAATTGAGTAAAAAACACAGAAGTTTGGGATAATATTAAGTCACCAAAGTCATTTAGGACGAAATTGAGAAAAACCACTTATAGTCGAGGACAATTTTGTTATTATTATAAATTTATTCTTTAATAATAATAATAATTATTATTATTTATAGAATTCTTATTCCCTTCAAATTATTATTGATCTGTGAACCAAACATACTGTATGTTAAGGTTTTATATATAATATTATGGTTGCAGTATAGGGAGAGTTTGCTTCATTCTACCTCTTTGATATGCTGATTCTGGAAAACTAGGGGTTATATAATAGGTTTAAGAAATGATATTTGATTCACCATACATTAACATTCATATATCAGATGAGCAAATAAAAAATCTTCAAGTATTGGACAAGCTAAGTAAGCAAGCAGCAATAATAGTTGCTGCTTTTTTCATCATGTGTCAGATGAAGATTGGCACAAGCAATGAAATGTCGGAGGCTGATGCTGGATAGATCAGCATGAATGAATTATAAGTCGACAAATGTATGATGAGGTTCATGGATTGCATGTTTCATATATATATAGAGCGTATTTGGGGAGACTTACAAATGTAGGTTGGTATTCACTATATATATTTCTTTATGGCAAGCATATATATATAGAGGACATATTGGACATATAGTACGTGAAGATATTAGACATAACTGCATTATTTTTAGGCAAATCAAGCCAAGCTCATAGTGGTAGGCCCCAATTGCTATGATACAATACAGATCTTGGACTGACAACCTGCCAAATTCTGCTAAAATCAATTTAGTTATCTTATTTCCTAGCAGTTGTCTTTTACTTACTTAAGTAATTATATTTTAGAATATTATTTCCTTATGTCTTATGCTTACTAACTCTTATAGATTGTCTTAGTAGATTAGAAATTGAATAAAATCAAAATGAAGTTTCTTCCTCCAACTATCTCTTCTCTCATTCTGTTTTCCTCTTTTTCACGATTGGGAAGAACAGAACCGATTGTTCAAACTCTGTCTCTCATAGGCCTATAATGAGAAGTATTAATTATTTTGTGTGTAATTTTATAGTATATATGACATTCAAATTGGTAGCCACTGGTTTGGTTTTGAGTTTTCAATAATAAATGCGTTGTCTAGCATGGGGACACCGTGCTTGTTTTTGCAGAGCCTTATCACACACATATATACATTATGCATGGCAAGTTGGCAACTACGTACGAGTATACTTCAATTATTGAAAGCATATAAATAATTAAATAAATACGAATTGAAGAGGAATCTTACGTCGTTGTCCAATAATACTTGAGAGTTAGTACGTAGATGATTAATTATTGAGGGTGATGGGTGAAACTTAAAGTCAAACAGGATAAGTTGCATTGCTTAGCTTGTATGTGTTAATTCAATTCAAAGTCTCCACGCTGTCCTTCCTTGAAGCTGATGGGAAACAAGACAAGAGATAACATTATATATTATGTTTAGGTAAATGGACAAAAACCTTTGATCCGATGAAGTGAGAGAGAGAGAGAGTACTGACGGTAATTCGGGATTTAACTTCTTCCAACTTTTGGGTCAGGTTTTCTACTAATTAACGTGTAATCTTTTTCTAGACTCTCTATGTTTCTTGTATACTATATATTCTGATTATCTCAATGAAGTTTTATCATTCAGTCATACTTTTATATTGGAATTTTTAAATTTAGCATAAGCTAAAATATACTAATGTATACCCAAAAAAAAATAAAAAAATCAAGACGGACTCGCATAATAAGCCAAAAATTACGACGTGAACTTCACAGTAAACCGGCCTGCAGAACACTATTATAATATATTGTTTGTACCAAGTTCGATCCTGCAGATGATTAACGAAGTGCTTTCAGTTCAAGGGGTTTGGATTTAGGATGTGGCCAAAATTTAAAAAATTTTCCTTCTTTGTATTTGGCATTATATCATTTATATGTGGACTAGACTGATCAAATTATTATGTATGTGTTTAGTGTGTAAGTATTTTTCCAGTATACATATATTTTTATTTATTAATTTATATTGTATTTATTAGGTGGTTGTGGTTGCATTAGTATGGAAAGATTTAATGTCAGCTTATAATTATGTTAGGTCGATCCAGGATATCAGTTAGATTATACTAAATATCGTCCATTTGGGATATATTTTTATTATTTATGTTCTTTCTATGTTATTTATAATGAGTCTCTCCCACACTCCCGTATTTAGTATATCACGCTACCTATCTATGTGTTGTTGTAATTTTCCCAGATTGTTTTATTGTTGTTTGTTATTAAAGCACTATACATTTATATCTGCATATGGTTTATCTACAGTTCTCCGTAGGCATTTTTAATAATACAACGACATATGGGTCGTATTTGATTACAGCTCCCGTATTAGAATATATCCGCAGGATCCATATGGTATTCTAGGAGAGATTATGTAGATAACTATATTATCTAACACTTATTCTGTCAAATTATTTACCATCTCGTGGCATACATATAGCTATGTTTGAAGTATTATGTGTTTAGTCCAATTAGCTCGCGATTTTATAACGTAGATCAAGTTAATCGTTACTAACAGATTTACGTAGCCATAAATTTTATATTATATATTTGACATATTAAACAACTGATATCTGAACAATTTGTTGACTTAATATTAGGTTAAAGAATGTATTTAATGAATCAGACTATAACCTTTTATAGTATATATATATTAACGACAAGCTAAAACTAGCTACAAGCCATATATGCACATTTGTGCTGCAGCATATGGTAAACATTGAACTAAATATTTGGAAATTGAGAATTCAATTTTAAAAAAAAATATCATAACATTTCTATTTATTATACCTTATATTGCACACTAGCTACCTTCCCAACCATTCTATTAATTGTCATTTAACAGTTCTGCCCAGAATTACCTTAAACTCTTATACAATTATAAAGTAGTAGTCTACCATTATTCTTTCAACGCAATTATGATTCTTACCTCATCTCATAAAATCGTCATTCAATTCCCACTAGAGCAAGTTTCAGCTAGATAGAGAGTCAGAGATACCAATCAATTTGCATGAAAAAGAAATCCACTCAACTCCTATATTCCATTACCCCTTTTCCCCATTCCAAAAAAGTTCCCACCCCACCCCCTACCTTACCTTTTTCAATTATACATACATAATCATAATATATACATACATGCATGCACGCAATTAGTATACAGATCAACTCAGTAAATTAGTTAGATAGTTAACTTTATTAACTATAAAGTTTAAGTTTGATTTTTTCATGGTGATAATAAAATAATATATAATTCTTGAAAGAAAACAAAAAAGTTTAATCGAGTGTCGGGACCGAAAGGACACGAAAACTGTAACCCATCCAGACAGTATACATAGGAATGCATGGCATGCGTAGAAATGTTGTTTGTAATCATCGGATGAAGCCTCTGTTCTCTGCTTCTTTCCATTTTTCTTCTTTCTTAGCTTTCATGGTATGGGTTCGCTATGCCAAACGATTTCCTCTTTTTCTTTAACCCTTTAGTCTTCCGCCATTGTTGCACTACACTCTCATCTTTCTCTACTTCCCGTCTCCTTTCCGGCGTCTCCTCTTCTCTCCGCTCCTCGTTTCCACTTCGGTTCTCTTCTTTTCCGTCCTCCGCCTCGGTCGTCTCTCAAACCGCCAGGTTCGGCGCCGACAAAAGCTTCGCCTCGGCCCGGTGGAGGGGGCCGAGCCTGCGGTTCAGGCGTCATCATTACAAGCTCCGCGTGATCTCGCAATGATGAGCGGTGGACCCGGCCCGAACCCGATTTACGAGGATTCGTTGTCGAGTGGAACGTGAGAGAAGCTGTGGTCACGCTGGAGGTTGATTACAGGAGGGAGTACGAAGAGGTG
>VALG01015334.1:0-10887 GCA_009835305.1 Ipomoea purpurea | reverse complement strand
TTGGTTTCTTAGTGCGCAGCGTTCTAGATGAGCTACTGTCCTCGACGAGGCGCTGGGCTCGAAAGGACCTTGCGAGTCACCGGCAGAAGGGCGGTCTACCAACACAGATCATTGTGGGTTTGAAAGCTAACCAACACGAAGAAATAGTTGGAATAGCGATCCTGAGGAAACCAACATACTAGAAAAGAGCAATTGATGGAAGTAAACGACTATAATCCGTGGTCGTGGGTGGTGGTGGTTTTAAACCGACTATAATAGTGTGGTGGCTGGTGTGGGTGATATCGCTGTCGAAGATCTAAAAAATAGATTCGCCAAATAGATGGGAAGCCGGATCACTTATCTCCCAAAGAAATCGAGCATCTTTACCATAACTATACACCCAATTGAGCCACACTTAGGGATACAAGTCTGTTCTGATGCATTAGCGAATACCACTGCAGTCACACACCCGCGGGCATGCGGGTTAGCTCCTCCCATTCGGAACGGAAGCAGCATCTGCAGTCTCAATTAAATCCCTACTCAGCATCATATCCGCACCTACTATTGTTTCCCTCAACTCTGAAGAAATAGATTGGCGACTTCACAAGTTTTCTAATGATCAATGACCACACAGAGAAAATCGGCAAGACATGATCATCGGGGCCACTCTCCTTAAGCTGCTCTCTAAGATCAAGTTCGCCCGTGCGCGCGGCGCGTGTGCGGGGTCATGGGGCTGACCGCTCACTCAACGACAATATTTCCACCAGGCATGGAAAAGACCGGGAGGTTACCAACCACCAACCTAAAGTGCCATTAACTATCAGGAGCTTCCGTGAGTTTGTTCGACGACAATCGGCGACCTTCATCATAGGGGGATTTCCTGACTTCCAACATGATATACCAGTACAAACTGCAGAACGATTCAAAAGCCACCATCGAACTAGGTCAGAAGCTAAACTCCGACAAGATTCTAAACCACTGCGAGCCCTCATAGTTGCAACCTCTTCCGCAAAAAAGTGACTCACAATCCGCTGCATCCCCAGACTTTTGCGCGCCAACTCGCTAACCCTCCCTTAAATCACAAGGCGACGCTGCTTCCGGGTTTGAACGAAATCTTAGGCTTCGGAAGCACTCACTGGCAGAACCACCATCAAATACGTCTGAGACACACCAGTCAGCAGAATCTCACTGGACACAGGGTCGGAAGGTTGCGTCAAACCCCATATACTAACACTACTGGCAGCGCGGGAAGCTGGAGAAGAACCATTTTGCCACACTTATACAACGAGCGCAGCTCCGACTAATTGGCGCAGACGTATGGAACGCAACGCAAAGAATAGGCGTGATTCCCTGTGGCATACCTCTCCATACAGGCACGGGAAGCTTCCAGATTCGAACTAGCGTTCGACGTCCTACAGACCAACAAAGTCCCGACTATTGCGCCACACACGCCGACAACAATTCTGGCTCATTGGACCTGCGCGCCACACGAACTCGAACTACTTCCACTAAATCCTGATCTGTTAGTGTGTTTTATGTCTTCAAAAAAACCCCCATACTCTCATAATTGGGCCAATCCATCTATTCATGGCATACTAAGATAGGGTCCTTAGAGTCCCTGTCCCGCATTGCGTTCGTAACAGATGACTCGATCAAGGTTACGAAGGCAACACAGCAAGCAACTTGACACTCCGAACCGATGCTGATCTGTAGGAAAGTTGTCTTCCTATAAAAGCGCTCACCCGCGGTTTTATGCAAGGGGCCAATATAAGACACAGAACGATCCCGAGCGTATCTTTACGAACAGGTATCGACCTAATCCCTGCTGAGATTACATTCCTCTTTCGTATGAGTCCTACCTTCTACAATCAAAGTCATCTATGGACGAGTGCTTTAATGACGAGGAGTCTATACAGTACCCCTTTCACTTGAACGATTCAGGGTTACGCCGGAAGAATAAGGAGAAAACACTCCTCATATTGCTATCAGTGCAGCAACTAAGATTTTTGAATTGTCATGCCATCTTCTCAAATACAAAATGTTCACGTGATATAAGAGTGATGCAACTGAGAAGGAGTTTGACGCTGCGGCTGCTTAAAACGCGAAGAAACACTCGTGATCCCACCCTGTCTGCTCTGGCTAACAACCTTTAATACGGCGCCGCGTCACCTCGAAGTGGATGCATCCAGAGTCCTGGCTCTTCCAAAGTGAAGGCGACTTTCCAGTTGGACTTTTGTATACCATGGCCCTCTCCCCATTTTCAAACAATCTCACTAAACCTGTGTACGCATTGTGTTTGTAACCTTTCGTGTGGCGCACTTGGGTAACGATTAATTGTAAATACTTAGCGCTTTCGTACACTTGGATTCATGATTTAGTGGAATTCGGCCGCTAGGTGTCGGATCCGTCCCCCAGCATGTAATAACACGCATCGAAAGGGCTGTAACCACATTCTGCTGTCTTTGGCTTTTGCTGCGCGTTCATCTTTTTTCATATTCCCTTCATGGATTTATCATTCCATGATTGGCCTCTAAACGTGAATCCAATCAGTATAAGTCCGAACCTAGTTCTACTCAATTGCATAAAATGAGGAAATGCCAAAATTACATGTGGCAAGTAGCAGCTTTTAGAGTCCTACTAACGTGACTTGATCCGAAGGGCTGTTTTTTAGTTTTGCCATCCCTCTCTGTTTGTTGTGCACAGCTCCTCTGTGTGTTCGTTGGCTGGCTTGTGCTGTATTCAGCGATGGACGGGAAGTATGAAACCACAGCCAACGTAGATGAGGTCACAACTAACTCTCTTTCCGCTGGAAGGCTCGCTATGGAGGATATAAATCTTCAAGCACCGGCCCGGGGGGTACCAGGGTCTCATCGCACCGTCCTAACTGGTGGAATTCATCTACCTACTCCGATGCACAAGGAGTCGATGAAGAAAGAGCCCCATCGGGACTCCTTGGACAGAACGAACGAAATGAATGCATCTGATCTGAACAACAAAGCCATCTGAACTCCCCAATTGTAGGATCACTGCACTGAATCTGTTTTTACGCTTGTTACGAAGGTGAAAACATAAGCCTAAACGGTATGGGGAAAGTTTTGAAACCAGATTATGAAAGGAACCAGTGGATAGTCAACACAGTCAAAGCTGCCAAATGGTTCTTGTCAGAATTCGGACCGCCACCTTACAGAACATAGATTGAAGACGCAAACCAATTCTCGACCTTGGCCCCACGCTAGGCCCGGCTTCAGAACTTGCATGAACCGAGCGTCCAGTTCTTCGGGGAAGCGTTCCACCCGCTCCCAGCCACGGGGCCTCCGGCTGACCCCCGCCAGCGTCTGATGAGAGAGTGGTCAAAGAAAGATTCTTGAGATCCTTTAGCCTAACAAACGATTTCGAATCGAAAGGTAACTGCTATTCGAGCGAAAACACAGGGTCTGGGAAACAGAAGACTGTCGGAGAGACTCCATGGGAAGGCTTACACCACCCATCAGCCGAATGGACCAGTTCTTGCTCAGCTGATCGATAGCTTCGGAAGCAACAGCGAAAGGAACACAGCCTTCGGCTAGCCTTTGTGCCGCTGAGGACCCCTGATCGAGAATCCTCACACAGACCGACATAGATGATGAAACCTTAGCTCTTCTAACCAAAACGATCTCAAGAAAATCCTTAAAGGTGTTTCCAAGCAAGAAAGGGTCCCAAGGTCCAGTCTACCAGGACACAATACCAAAGGCCAACAACTCGCTCCCAAGTATCAAAAAGCATTCGAAACGGTCCACATCTTATCACAAACACAATCATTCTCAGACGGCGTGATCAACGGACAGACACAGAAAACCAGTTTACATCGGACGCAGGAAAAACCCCTCAATCCGGTCAATATACGTGTAGCGCGAGATGTGAAGGCACTAACGGTCACATACAGGCTGAATGGCGCAACGTATCTTAAAAGCGGAACCAAAAAAAAGGTTAGTGTCTGTGGCGACTCTTAGATGATGACCGAGGAGCCGAAACTCTCAATGATCCAATCAGATGATAATCGTACGCGAAACTTTGTAGCTTCTTGTACTGCTAACAAGATCCACTCAGTCAGACGGAGATCAATCTGCATGAAGAATCATCACATATCAACGCTGATTCAGAAAGAAAGACACTACCCCTCAACTTGAACGACTGGAATTGCAAAAACTTGTTGCTAGCTGGGAAGCAACTTCTGTTGAAAGTGAGTAGCGGAAAAAGCGACAGCAACAGAAATCTGAATGACGCAGCTGAAGCAAAGGAGATGAATCTTCTAAAGAAATTGAACTGCCAGAACATGGTCATCAAAAGAAGACTCCCATGCACACAGATACGGTCCGCAGAAGCAAGGAAAATATCAACGGAAGTTGGAGCGGCTTGAAGAAAAATAGTCCAGATGATGAGACTTACAAGGGTCTACCTTCGGATAAGGAATTCTCACCGGACTCTGGCTAAGACAATCCTCACAATAAAATCAAGAAGGGGGTCTGGATTATTGAACAAGGAGAATCCCATTCGCATAACGCACCAAGTTCGTCCCAAAGAGGGAATGACTAAGACCACAGCTGACTCCACAGGTATCGAACAAGGAAGTGTCATCGCAGTCAGTTAAAAAGGGGAAGGGTACGATCAGAGTACAAATAATGCACCCTGGGCAACGCATCAAATCATCAATCCCATTATTACAGGTTCAAGAATAAGATGTAACAGTTAAGCATTATTTGACACTCCCATCTTGTGCCACTAACTGTCAAACCAAAAGGTCATACCCGAACCTTGAGTGTTTAATAATTTTCCTACAGAGATCAAGAGAAGGAAAAAATATCAGAGATAAGACTGATCTACAGGCCGTGTCACCTAGACACAAGTTGGTCAGCAAAGTCCCAGAAGTTTATCCTGCTACCCCACCATTGGTTCTGACTGGATCTACAGACTGTACAGACTGGTAATTTGCCAGTCGGATGCCCTCGCACGACATACTGACTTGGAAATATTAAAGTGTGCTGATGGGCTGTTCAACCCTAGAGTGAAGCATGTACACGTATGGAGATGCGACAAAAAGGTAAACATTGTTGGAAGTATCCTAAATGTACAGGTTCCTCCTCAATTAAAAGAAGTCCTGCTAGTCAGTGGGTTGAAAGCGAATCTAATCAGCATCAGTTAGTTGTGTGATCAAAATTGGAATGTGTCTTTGATCATAACTGCTGCAGAGTTAGTGAACAAAGCAAAACAACTTTTCATGGAAGGAACCCGGTCTCAGACAATTGTTCTGTTTTGACTAATGAAACTGCTTGTCACCTATCCAAATCTGATGAATCAAAACTCTGGCATAGACGACTGGTCACATAAATTTCAGAGATATGGATAAGGTGATAAAACTAGAAGCTGTAAAAGGTGTACCTAAGATCAGAATTGATCCCAGAAAAAATCTGTGACACATGTGCAATTAGGAAAGAAATCAGAACTCCACACAAAGTAGTATGAGGGATCACCACTGAGAAATGCTAGATCTTGTCCATATAGACCTCATGGGGCCAACACAGACTGAAAGCATTGGGAGAAAGAAATACATATTTGTGTGTGTAGATGACTTCTCTCGATATAGTTTGGGTGTACTTTCTGAGAGAAAAGACAGAAGCTTTCAAGGCCTTTAAGATTCTGTGCATAAGAAGTTCAGAAGGAGAAGAATGAGTCCATTATAAAAGTTCAGAGATTGAAGAGTGATCATGGAAAGAAATTTGAGAACTCACTATATTCAGACTTCTGTTCCGAGCATGATATATCACATGAGTTCTCAGCTCCTAGAACTGCTCAACAGAATGGAGTAGTGGAAAGAAAGAATCGAACTTTGCAGGAAATGACTAGAGTTATGCTACATGCCTCACATCTGCCACAATGCTTCTGGGCTGAAGCAGTTCACACAGCGTGTCATACATAAATAGGTTATCTTAGACCAGGAACAACAAAACTCCATATGAGATCTGGAAGGGAAAGAAACCAAATCTGAAATATTTTCATGTGTTCGGGACAAAGTGTTATGTGCTAGCTGATAGAGAACAAAGAGGGAAGTTCGAACCTAAGAGTGATGAAAGCATCTTCCTTGGATACTCTCCAAACAGTCGTGCCTACAGAGTCTATAACAAGAAGACTCAGTCTGTAACGGAGTCAGTAAATGTGGTTATCGATGACAATCCAGAAGACTCAGTTGACTCCCAAACAACAATAGAGTCTTCTCTAAAATCCAGATGGAAATAATATCAACAGTCAGGCTCAAACCACAAGAAGAGTAGATGAAGATCAAGAAAGTTCAAACAGGAATAGACCCATAAATGATGTTGGTAAAGACAAACCTACCAGGACTCAGAAAAATCATCCAACATAACATTATTGGAGATCACTCAGATGGGTGAAGACCAGGAACAGAATAAGAAACAATCTGACGAGGTATCTGGGTCTGCCTATTATACCTCAAAAAGAACCCAGAAATGTCAAAGAAGCCTTACAGGATGATCTGTGGATCAAGGGCAATGCAGGAGGGCATCAGTTTGAGCGGAATCATGTCTGGAATCTTGTGCCAAGACCTGATGGTGTCAACGTGATTGGAACAAAGTGGATCTTCAAAAATAAACTGATGAAGCCGGGAATATAGCCAGAAACAAAGCTCGGTTAGTGGCTCAAGGCTATACTCAGATTGAAGGGATTGACTATGACGAAACTTTTGCTCCTGTAGCTAGACCCGAGTCAATCAGAATACTGATGGCTGTCGCATGCATTTTGGGATTTACTTTATACCAGATGGATGTCAAGACAGCATTTTTGAACGGGTATCTACATGAAGATATCTATGTGGCTCAACCTAATGGTTTTGAAGATCCTGAACATCCTTCTTACGTGTATAAGCTTCGGAAAGCTCTCTATGGTCTTAAACAAGCCCCACGGGCATGGTATGAACGACTGACACAGTATTTGCTTCAACATAGGTATAAACGGGGAAGTGTTGACAAAACTTTGTTTGTTAAAACTTCTGGAAGTCATGTAACTAGGGGTGACCACGGTTCCGGTTCGAACCGTAGGTTCGAACCGGAACCGTGACTGTGCAAACCGGAACCGTCCGTACGGTTCCGGTTCCGGTTCCCTATAAGGTTCGGTTAAGGTTTGTATAATTTTGGAAACCGGACGAACGGTTCCGTTCCAAACCGTGAAATCCCCAAAAAAAAAAAAATTAAAACTTGACAAGGCCAGTAGGCCACTCGTTAGTGGCCCAGTAGGCCACTCGCGAGTGGCCTACTGGCCACTTTCGCCAGTTGGCCTGGCGCAAAGGCCAAAGCCTTGGCCTTTGCGCAGTAAACTAACAAAATAGTATAATTATAAAAAAAAAAAAAAATCCGGTTAGAACGCCGGTCTAACCGGAACC
Source organism: Ipomoea purpurea (assembly GCA_009835305.1). Classification (NCBI taxonomy): domain Eukaryota; kingdom Viridiplantae; phylum Streptophyta; class Magnoliopsida; order Solanales; family Convolvulaceae; genus Ipomoea; species Ipomoea purpurea. The sequence continues at coordinate 3,479 of VALG01015334.1, read as the reverse complement.
GGCGGTTCAAGAACCGGAACCGGAACCTTAATATAAGGGTTCCGGTTCCGTTCGACGATTTTCGGAACCGGAACCGGCGGTTCCGAAACGAAACCGAACCGGAACCGAACCGTGGTCATGCCTACATGAACCATAGCTCAAATCTATGTGGATGACATTGTGTCTGGATCAACTTGCAGAAATACACTGATGAGTTGGTAAAAGTGATGAGAAGAGTTGAAATGTCCATGGTTGGTCAACTGACATACTTCCTGGGTCTACAGTCAAGCAAAGCTCTGAATGATACTTTATTTCCAAAGAAAAGTATGCAAAGAATCTGGTCAAAAAGTTTCTCCTGGAGTCATGTAAATCACCAGAACCCCTATCTCACCTCTACAAAAATATCGAAAGATGAAACTGGTGTATCAGTAGATAACACAGTCTATCATAGCTGATAGGCAGTCTGTTGTATCTAACGGCCAGTCGACCGGATATAATGTTCAGTGTTGGAATCTGTGCAAGGTATCAATCTGACCAAAGAATCTCATCTGATAACTGCTAAAAGTATTCAGAAATACGTTAAAGGAACGATACAGTATGGTCTCTGGTATTCCAAGGAAAGTGAACTGAATTTGGGTTGCTTACTGTGATGCTGATTGGCAGGGATATTGATGATCGGAAAGTACTTCTGGAGGTGGTTTCTTCGTTGGTAAAAAACTTAGTATCATGGTTAAGTAAGAAGCAGAATTCAATTCTCTAAGCACTGCAGAGCAGAATACATAGCAGCAGCTGGTTGCTGTACTCAGTTGGTATGGATGAAACAGATGTCTCTGGATTGGTCTTACTCAATGAAACAATGACACTCTTTGTGACAACATCAGTGCTATTAACATCTCCAAGAATCCTGTTCAACATTCCAAACGAAGCATATTGACATCAGCATCACTACATCAGAACTGCCAAACAACTGGCGGACATTCTAACTAAGCTACTGGATGCTAATCGTTTTGAAGTTTTCAGATCTGCTCTGGGAATTGCAGAATTGACTGATTAAACAGTTGTCCGTCAGAGAGGAGTGGGTTTTACGGGTCAATATTATGATTTGACTTTCCTTAAAGTCTCCTCCCCTTTTTAAGTTAAGAGATTATTTAAGCTATACCTTTTAGAGAATTTAAAAGATCTTTAAATACCTTCGAAATGCAATTTCCTTGGATTCGTTTCCTTCCTAAAAAGCAAGCTATACCGTTGTGTCAATCAATCACCTCTGCATGATATTTGACAAGCCGCTTTGACTAGGGTTCATCATTCTAATCCTTTGTGTTACCGGGTCAAGAAGAAAGAAATGTAACACCAGATTTTTAAGACTTATTAAGCTTTATAATAAAGGTAGAATCTTATTAAATCCAAGAATATAATACAAGTGTTCGGGGTGCTATGCCACACCTGGGCTAGAGAACCAGATGCACAGGCTAACTAACTAATATCCTCAAAAGCATAAATGTATAAACATGGCACGCAGGCCGAAAGGAAACTATCTATTTCTACACTCCGAGTTCTAGCGCCGCTCCAGTGACTTAATCTTCTGTGCCTGAAAGCCAAATATATCTGTTCAGCGAGAGATGCTGGTAACCCACTCCAACGCGTTGAAATACAATACATATAGAGATATATATAGATATACGAAAACCAATTTTGAGCATGAAGATATATCCTACGAACTCTAGCTTTAAAACCGGGAATGACTCGACAGATAAGGCAGACACAAGCAACAGTTATAACAAGCATATGCAGTTCACAACAGAAGGCAGATAAGCAAGGTAATAATCACAACCACAAACAATCCCAACATAAATCCCATAGTCACATCCCCAAGCACTCATAACACAACTCATCATATCAACACATAAGCACTTTGTTGGCGCCACAGGACCAATCGCATGCCCATACATGAGGGTCAGCGCATATAGCTCTGACACGGCCCCGCAGCACCCTGCCCCGTATCGCAACACGGGGGTCGATCGCAACCGACCGATGAACCGCAGCTCATCATAATGTTTGATCGCAACCAAACAGTGGACCGCAGCCCAAGAGAGTGTCATCTGACCGCAGCCAGGAAAGGACGAACCGCAGCTCGGAACGTTTGATCGCAACCAAACGGTGGACCGCAGCCCAAGAGGTCATCTGAGCCAGGCTGGCCAGCTTCTGAACCGCAGCTCAGGATAACCAATCCGATCGCAACCGAATTGGGGTAACAACACACATAACATAGCAAGCACATGCAACCCACATTACACATTGGGAAGGGGGATAAACGTATAACAAAACCTATGCGTGATCCATCACATACTAAGAATAGTCCTAAGGGGTTCATACTTCTTCACCTAGGTCAACGGGATACCAATTCAACTAGCATGCAATATAATAGACTCATAACCTACGAACGGTACCCGAAACATCAAACTAGACATAGGCACGATAAACGGTCCGTTGGGAACCACGGGGATCGGGGAAAACATCAAACGGGGAAGCCGGGATCCCAAGGTGGGTAATTCCAGCGGTAGCCGGTGGGTGGGGCCACCCTGCCCGGTTCACTGTTCCGGGCAGCGGGTGCCCGGCGGGCAGCTGCCCGCCCGCCGGCTCCGCTGCCGGACCCCGGAATGCCGGGTAGGTGGCGGGTCCCCTACCCCCACCCCCCCACTGACTCTTTTCATCACTTTCGCCCGGGAACGTTGTGGAACCCGAAACCATGCTTAGACACTTTACAACGCAATTAACAACAACAAGTAGACAATTAACGGATCAATACGGAAAGAACGCCTCATAACCTATCATGTTTTTCTAAACATAATCAAACCCAAACATGCGATTTCCCACCCGATAATCCAAGAATCAAAGCATACGGTACAACCTTAGGGTTCTAATCACTTTTATATCAACAAGAATACGATTCGTCTTCTAATTGCAAGATTCGGTAGGAACAACACATAATCATCAAGGATACCAATTAATCATCAAGAACATCATAATCATCAAGAAATCTCAATTAATCCAAAGACATCATAATTATCAAGAAACTCCCAATATCAAGATTATCAAGATTCCCCATGGAATCATTAAATCAACATCAATAATAATCATAGTAAATTCGCCATTATAATCAACGGGGAAACCCTAAGGGAAATCATAACTATAAAATAGGTTTTGTTGAGACATGGGTTACCTCTTAGCCTTAATTAATTCCTTGGCTATGAAGGATCTTTCTTTAAGCTTTCTTGCTTTCTTGATTTCCTAGGGGAATTCTTGGAACTCTTTGGTGGTGAGAGATTATTGTGGTGGAATTCTAGGTGCCTCCTAAGTTCCCTATTTATATATTTAAGACTCCTAATTAGGGCCTGAATGGTATGGGTTTACTAATTCTATTCTATAGGACTAGGGACTTGTTTTAGGATAAGGGTCCATGTCCACATTGGACCATATTAATTAAAGCATCCTAATTCACA